>JASAOL010000588.1:104789-276576 GCA_030849045.1 Wallacemonas rigidus | reverse complement strand
CCCGCTCAAGAAGGACCGCATCCGCCGCGAGGAGCGCCTCCGCAAGGAGCGTGCTGCCCGCGCTGTGGAGCGCAAGAACAAGAAGTAAGGACATGCTTCATCATGGCAACAGACATCATTTTAATTTGGTAATTTTTTAAATCGCATTACAAAGAACAAGAACAAAAAGGGAGAGGTGCCTTGCGAAAGATGGCGGGGTCGTACCGACATCCCCGCTTCGGACAGGCTCGGGAGTTCATTTCCTGCTTGCGCGTTGTGGTTGTCTCGTGTAAGCCGCCTGTACGTCGACCCCGTTCTCTAGAGGAAAAGAGACAGAGAGGCGAGTACAGTCGGCACAGAGAAACAGAGCTTGACTGAGTTGAGTGCCCATCTGTGCTTCTCTGAGCTGGGACGTCCTCAGCTTGTGGTGCTCAAGTATCTATTTTCAGTGATTAACTACTTCGCTGTGTTCACTGTGATTGCTGTTCACTCATGCTATCCCTAATGTGCACATCACAACTTGTTCCTCATCCACGTAACTTCTCCTCGCTTACCCTCTTCACTTCCATTCCCTGCTCGTGTCTCATACGCTCATGTGCTCAGTTGTGAAGCAAAAGTGGCCCCGTCTGCCCACCCGCAAACAGCTCACACGTCCTTTTTTTTTTTTCGACTCTCGCCATTTTTTTTTTCTTAAATAAACAACGGAGTAGTCTGGCAAATACAGGCGACATAGTTTAACCCTCTTCAGTGTCACGGACGTCACGCCATCTTCACAGTGTCCGACCACCGAGACACCTTCCTTTCTTTATCTGGTTTTTTGTTCGGCCGATCGCCCACATCGTCTTGAAGGCTCTCCCAGGGCTTTCTTTGTTTTTGTCTTCTTCCCGTTTCTTTCAATCGTTGCCTTGACAATCGTGTCGTGGGCCGAAAGGAGAATCCACCACAAAAAAAAAATAATAATAATCGAAGAGGGATCTTCTTTTTTGTTTCCCCCAAGATTTGGGACGTAATGTCAACGGCTTTCCACGACAGCGATGACGGATTCGGGACTCAGGAAAGCATGGGAAGCACCCCGGATTATGAAGCACCTATGGATGATCCTCCCCCTGTCCACTGCACTGCTTGCCCATCAATCACTGGAAGTCTCAGTGATGAGAATGCGTGGCTACCAGACGAGTTCCGCCGCACTTACCGCGAGGAGCGTCAACGCCGCATGAATGAAGCAGGTCGGCCAGTGCTCTCTCCGCTTTTCGAGCCCGTCAGCCCTGGGTCTTTCTTCGACAACTCCCCATCGGACCACTTTGATGTCACTCTCTCCTTTTCCTGCGGTGGTTGGTTCCAAACGTATTTCTTCGGCGCAGCACACGCGCTGGTCGACTCTGGTGTGCTTGCTCAGTGGAGAAGGGAGGGCAAACGTATCCGTTTCACAGGCTCCAGTGCGGGGTCACTCGCCGCCATTTGCCTGGCCAGCGGTGAGCACGATTTTGAGCACATTCGCGACTTTGCGGCCGCCGCTGCGCGTGATTTCCGGAGCTCTTTCTTACATGTCTTCAAAATGAAAGAATATCTACGGCGGGCGTTGAAAACATTCGGCCAAAAACTGAGGAAAATTGATACGGACGGTGAGGTGCGCTCCTACTTCTGCTCAGGTGCTGTTGAAGTCGCTGTCACACGTATGCCGCGAATGCAAGAGGTGCTCGTGACGCACTTCCCAACAACGGAGCACCTCGAAGAAGCCATTCTCGCGTCCTGCTGTATGGTGCCCTTTGTTGGGCTGCCGTTTCGCATGAAGACGACAGGCATGTGGGTCGTGGACGGTGGATTCGCAAGCTTCACCCCGCGCGCGTCGGAGCCGAACTGCATCTCCGTCTCCGCCATGTACTTCCAACAGGCCAGCGTCCATCCCCACATTTTCGTCCCATCGTGGTGGGCACTCTACCCTCCAGATGACGCAAAATATAGAAACTTGTTTTGGATGGGCTACAATGACATGATCGATCACCTTGTTGTGTCCGGTTCTCTCACCTCCGCCGAAGGCGTGGAGCTGCTGAAGCCTGAGATCGATTTTCACACACAGGAGACATTCCTCGATATCGTCTTCACGGTGATCATGGAAGCCGCCATGATGTTCATTGTGCGGCCATTTTTTGTTCTCTGCATTTACGCCGAACTCATCGTCTCTGTTTTCTTCCACACGATCAAGAGTCTTTTTCTGCTCGATCGTCATTCACTTCGTCACTCCTACGACAACGTGCGCAACGCGGTGTCTCTGCGCACACTGCTCCGCCTCGTGCTTGGCGATCGCGTCCCCAGCAACGAAACAAGGCTGTCGAAGGGCAGCTACGCGTACCGTGTGTTCGGACCTGTGAGTCTGGGGCGGTCGAAAAGAACAGGGCGGGAGTGCTACGACGTCACCGGCGCTCCTCTCCGGGGCCGTCCGATTCCGGTGCTGTCACCCACTGCCCAACGAGCCGGAGAGGCGAAACTCTTTCCCACAGAAGTATCCACATGAGACGGCTGCGCCGGACGGACCCCGCAGTTGGGGCCCATCAGCCGCAGCGGCTGTCAGAGGGTGCCATCTTACGTGCAGGTGGATCTGTTTTTTTTTTTCTTCGGCAGTCACTTGCTTTTCTATTTTATCGTAACCTCTTTCATTCTTCTTTTGCATGTGCCTAGCCGCACCCTGACTCTCTGCCACGTTGACATCTGTCTGGGTGGCTACACGGACACATGGCTTTCTTGCTGTGATGCGGCCCCTCCGCGCTGCGCAATATCTATCGGACCACGTGAGGTCTAGTAAATCGAATGACCCGCGCTGCTAGAACGCGTCTTGTCTTCTCCTCGCTGCTGTTTTGTTGTGTCTCTGTCGACGTGTGTGTGTGTGTGCATGTGCGTAAGTGCAGCGACACGGCCCGCGAAAGGGTGGTGATACTGCGGCCTCTGCCTTCCCCGCCTCTCTGCCCTCTTCCGCCTGTTCCTTCTGTTCCCCTCCTCCCGCTGTACTGTACTGTACGATGCGTGGCACACACACTCCGCCATCCTCCCCCTCCCCCTTCCCTTGCCCCGTTTGTTCTTCCTTCGCATTTTGTGTATCGCACTGCCAAGCACCCCTCCTGCACACACTCTTTCCCGGTGCTGTTCCAAAGCTAAATCCTAACCCCCTATCGCTTCCAGCCACACACACACACACACAAACCGCGCTGCCCACATGTCCATGAAAGCTCCACCCGTTGCCAACATCTTCGCGCCGTTCCTCAAGGGACGTGTGACCCTCGTCACCGGCTCGACCGGTGGCATTGGCCTGGCGACCGTGAAGTGCTTTGCACAGGCCGGCTCTGATGTCATCGTGCACGGCTCCAAGCCAACACTGAAGGACGCATCGCTCCTGGACGAGCTCAAGTCCCTCAGCAAGGGTGGTCGCGCCATGTACATTGGCGCTGAGCTGACAGACCGCGCGCAGATCAAGGACCTCGTGGCGCGCACGACGTCTGAGTATGGCCGTCTTGACCACCTGGTGAACAACGCTGGCATCCAGCACGTGGAGGCCTTCCGCACGTTCGACTCGGAGAGCTGGGACCGCCTCCTCGCAGTGAACCTGACGGCGCCGTTCTTGCTGATGCAGCATGCGCTGCCTCACATGGAGAAGCAAAAGTACGGCCGCATCGTCAACATCGCGTCGATCCAGGGCCTGGTCGGCTCCAAGGAAAAGGCAGCGTACAACGCTGCGAAGCACGGCCTCATTGGGCTGACCAAGAGCTTCACGATTGACACGGCTGATCAGGACATCACGGCGAACTGCGTTTGCCCTGGCCTGACGCTGACCGCCCTGATGGAGAAGCAGCTCCGTGCTCTTGCCGATGCCAAGTTCAACGGCGACTTTGATGCGGCCCTGAAGGCTGCACTGAGTGAGCGCGTGCCGTCCCGCCGCCCGTCGTATGGCGGTGAGATGGGCCAGATGGCCGTGTACCTGTGCTCACCTGCCGCTGTGAACATCAAGGGCGCCTCATTCGTCGTTGATGGTGGTCTCACTGTGTGGTAACCTGGTTTAGCGCTCCTGCAGCCTTCGCTTAGCCTCCGTTATTCGTTTCCCCCTTTTTTTTTCTTGTTCCTCTCCGTACGTGGCCTCTCTGTCCCTGTCGCACGTCACCACCTCTCTCGCGTGTATCCGACCTGAGGAGGTACTGGCAGGTCTCGAGCGAAATGCTTTCGGGCAGCTCCAATCTCTTTTTGTGCCTGACCTCTGATCTCTCTCGCTCCTTTTCTTTGTTGTTTTTTTTTTTTTCGCTCTTTCTCCTTTTTCCTTTCTCCTTTTTTTTTTCCTATCACGCGACCCTTTGTGGCACGTCCGCGGGGAACTGCGCGCCTCGTTTCGTATCCCACTCGCCAATTCTCGAGCCACTCCCTGTCTTCCGTGGGGTCTACCAGTATTTTCTTCAACAGGATGCCGTCGGCAACCTTCCTCCGCTCCTCGGGCTTAGTTGATTGTGTCAAAGCATCTGCAGTGCACCGTTTATCGAGATGCGACTCCCGTACGGGCCGTCGCCAGTGAGCAATGTCGACCCTTTTCACTTTGGTGTGTACGGCCTGTTGGCAACGCACCGCGCTTCGCACTCCTCCTGTACTCCCATCCTTTCTCCCTTTTTCTTCCCTTTGCGCGCTTTCCACCAAATACGAAAGCTGTTGTCGTCGAGTTGACACTGTCTCTCTCTCTCTCTCTCCAATAGACTCTCATGTTCGCGTTCCGACGCCGCACGCTGCTCGCGAAGTCGACACGCCGTCTCCTCGAGTCGGCGAAGGCCGGAAGCTCCGAGTTTACGAGTAGCCACACTACCACCGTTCCTGGTCAGGATAACTCCATGATGGGCCGATTCAAAAGTGAATTCAAAAAGATGCTCAAATTGCAGCTTTTCCTTATTCCTTTTTGTATTGTCTTCATGGTCTTCATGTTTCCCACACCCACCGTCGAGGAAGAGAAGCGCATGCGCATCGAGTACGAAAAGAATGCCGGCTGGAAGACGTAACGCATCGCGGCACAACACCGCGTTTCCCTACCTGTATTTCACCTGTGATCACGAGATCCGCTGGCGCGAGTGCTAACCTTAACGTAAGCAGGAGTGTTGTTCACACAAAAAAGCAAAAAAAAAACAAAGACGAACATGGAGTCACATCAGAGGTGGAACGCAACAAAGCTATCTGTGACTGCTGTGACTGCTGTGAGTTGCGCTCGGATGTTGTGTGGCCTCAGTGGTGACACCTTGACCACCCGTCATCAAAGTCGATGAACATCTCTTTACGACGGCCAGGTAATTCAGCTCCATTTTGCATTTCATATGTAGATGTTTTACCGGTTCTCACAGTACACACTGTTAAGTAGGAAACGGGAATAGTGGAGCGGCTCCCTGCCGGTAGCGCGATGCACTGACTTGGCGACCCGTTCACCACAGCACACTCGCGCAGCGCTCCACCTTCCTTTTGCCTGTTCTTTGTGTTGTGTGTGGTTTCACGTCACCCTCCGCCTCCCCCCATCGTTTCACTTCCTCTCCCTATTCTTCTTCTCCTTTCAACACGGATACCACACGTCGGCGCGATAGGGCAGGAGACTTGTCTGTTTGTCTTTGTTTTCCTTGTCATTTCTACTGAGCGGACTTGTTGTTTCCCGTGCGTGACGCACCTCCGTCGGTTCCGCCTTCTGCATATCTGACCTCGTACCTACTGGCTGTCCCAGGATGTTTCGTGTCTCTGCTTCGCGGCTTTTTATCCGCAAGGTTATCAAGGTGTCGAAGCCACCGGTTACTGGGTATGAACTCTCTGAGCTGCCCAATGAAAAAGTTCTTCATGACTACATGCAGCACTACCGCACAAAGGGTGTCATTGTGATTGTTCACAGTGGTCTGCCTGCTCCCAGCGCGGCGAACCCTGAGAAGGTCTCACCCACTGTCCATGACCCCATCACGCGCTCCTTCGTATCGGCCCTGAACGCGCTGAACCTCGGTAGCCCGGATGAGGTCAAGCTTGCCCTTATTCCTGGCCCACAGGCACCTCACCTCGTGGAGGAGTACAACATCATCACTTTCCCTACTGCGCTGCTTTTCCTCGACGGTGTGTGCATGTATAGAAATGTCGGTGCTCGTCCGCGTGAGTTGTCGATTAAATCCCTCTTCATGCTCCGCAATGGCAGTCGGAACATTTTCTCCCGTGAGTGATGAGGTGTTGACATGGCCGCTGTGCTCAGTCCGCCTGGAGACGACTACAAGAGCGGTTGGGTGCGAGAATGTATGTGTGTGTTTGTGTTCTTCGAAGCGACGCGAAGATCTAACTGCGCTGTTGTGACGTGCCGACCCTGCATCGGCCTCGTACTTTTTACTGCTTTGTTATTGCTGTTGTCGCGTCCCATCCTCTTCACACTAACAGATCATCGCACAATGGTCAACGAACCGACGAAAAGCGAAACGCACGCACAGCAACAGCGTGTACCCGCGCGCTCACAGTTTGTACACGCTATTTTTGTCATCTGTTCCTCTTCCCGCCTTCGGGTTTATCTTTCACGCGGTTGTGGTACATGCGTGCCGCCGCACCTTCGAGAGTCGTTCGACCCACGCGAGCGGCTTGACTACGCCAAGAACACCAGCGCGACCTTGACCAACTCAGCAGCGGTGATTAGGTATACGAAGCCGTCGCGCATTTCTGTTCTTGCTGTCTGTCTCTGCTTTTCGGCAGCTCTTCCACTCACCGAACCTCCTTTCCTTCCCTTCCTCTTCGCGCACCGTGAAGCTTCTGAGTAAGAACCTTACAAGTTGCTTTGCTCGCTCTAGTGTGCACTTGCACATTCGTGCAGCAATCACCTGTTTTGTTTTTGTTTCTTTTCCTGATCACACCTTGCTCTCTCTCTCTCTCCATCCGTGCTCTTCCCTATTAATCATTCTCCTTTGATTTCTCTTTCTGCCATCACGTTCCCTCCCTCACCAATGGTGAAGCACCATCGTCACACAACCTTTCCATACGCTACATGCGGATGACCTCGATTGACCTTCTGGCAGAGACAGGTGTGCCACCCGCTCTTGTTTCCGTACGCGTCATAAATCAAGAGGGCGTCACTGAACCAGCGGCACCAGCTACTGCGCTCACGCCTGCCCCACGCGGACCGCATGAGCTCGGCACCGATCTGCGTGCCACGGAGGCCGCAGGTGAGCGACTGACGCCCGTCACGTTCGTCGACGCCGCTCAGGCGGGCCCTTCTGCTTCCTCTTTGCCGTTAGCTGCGGCGGTTCCGACGAATGGCGAGGCGCCTGACAGTGAGACCCTCTTCGCGCCGGACACGCGCACGCCTAGCCCCTCACTCGCATCCTCTGCCAGCACCTCAGTTGTGAGCACGACGTCTGCCGATAAGGAGTTCAAAGAAGAAAGCAGAGACGCGGTGCTGCGCGCGTACATGGTGGAGCCACCGGAGGGAGGGTCGCCACTTCAATGTACGACGGGTAAATACCACAGCAAGACGCCGCTGGTGGGCTGGCTACGTGCCAAGGTGAGTCAAAACAAGGTCCGATTTCGTGATGATAGCTATGACCTGGACTTGACCTACATCACACCGCGGATTATCGCCATGGGCTACCCTGCCCACGGAACAGAGTACTACATCCGCAACCCCATCGACCGCGTCGAAGACTTTTTTGCGACTCGACATCCACATCACTTCTATGTGTACAATCTCTGTGGCGAGCGCCATTATGATGGGCCAACGCGCTTTCAGGGGCGCTTCAAGTGTTTTCCGTTCGACGACCACAACGCCCCGCCATTGGCCCTCATGTGCGCGTTCGTGCAGGACGCCGTCGCGTTTCTCAACGCTGACCCCCTCAACGTTGTGGCTGTCCACTGTAAAGCAGGCAAGGGCCGCACCGGCCTCATGACGTGCTGCTTGCTGCTGGCCTTGTATCCTGACCAATTTCCGACCGCCCCAGACGCGATCCGCTTCTTTGACACGAAGCGCACCAATGACGGGCGGGCCCTGACGATCCCCTCACAGCAGCGTTATGTGAGGTATTTTGACATCATGCTCAAAAAGTGTGGGGGCCACCCGCCGCCGGAGACACGCACGCTTGCCCTCAACGCGATTCGCGTCGACGCGCCTGCGCTGCGGAATGTGTCCTCCACTAATGACTTGTACTTCACCGTCGCGACGCACAAGCGAATCCTTCTCGATTCACGCGTCGTGTTCCCCAACGGTCCGGCAGCAGACAATGCCGGCGCAGGTATTCTCTACACTTTTCGCGACCCCGTCCCCGCTCTCACCGGCGACATCAAGCTCACCTTCTATCGTCGAAAGCCATTCGTCTTCAGTGGCAAGGAGTCACACGCGTTCTACACGTGGTTTAACACCAATTTTTGCGATGTCGACACTCTCCTTCATCGGAATGATCTTGACAAAGTAGACACGAGCGCAGCAGGCAAGAGTATCACGCTGGAGGTATTCCTACAGCCCATGCCGTACAAGCTCGACTTTGCGTTCTAGCGCCGCGCGCTTGCTGCGTTGGGTTCCTTTTTTCCCCCTTTTCCCTTTTGTTTCCGCGGCATTTGTGGTAGATGAGTTTACGACTCCACTAGCACAGTGATGAAACAGAACAAAAAAACACATCTAGCGGCAATTCTAGCACATGGGTTCGCGAGTCAGACTGCGTGGCATCCACCGCGTCCTTTTCTGAGACGTGTTCCCTCCACATCGCTGCAATGTTAGTACGGGTATTTCCTACCTTGGAAAAAAAAATGGTGTGGCGCATGCAGCCCTGCTTTTCTTTCTTTTTCGTGCTCTTACTATCAAGCCACCAACGTGTAGCCCAACAGCGTGCTTGTATTTTATGGTGTCGCGGCTCGCTGTTTCCCGCAGGCGTGAGCGCATGCACACGCGTGCACACGCTCGAAGAAGAGACGGATAAGAACAGGGTATACGACATGCTCTTGTACGACGATGACGTTTTGGAGAAAAAGAAAGGCTCGCATCTTCCCCCATTCATCTCTTTCTTCTCGTCTCTCTCTCTCTGTCACACACACACAAAAAAAAAAAACTATAGTGATCGACAAGTCTACTGCAGTCTGGCGGTGTCGCTGTGCTGTATTCCACCTCGTGTGTGCCTATGCGTTCGAGTACAGTGAACGATGCGGCCGCCGACGTGGCCGGCCAAAAAGGAGGTGACTTTGGCCTACAAGAGCGAGCGTTCGCACCGCTTCCCAAAAACAGTGAGACGTACCGTCGACGAGTTGATGTGCAGAAGTTCCGTTCAGCACCCGGCCCGAATGAGCGGCCACGGTGGAACGCGTCTGCGAAGGACGAGGCCCACCCTTTTCCTGAGCGCGCCATGATGCACACGACGTCCGTGTACAACGGCGCCGAGACCGTTAGTACACACTTCCCCGAACACATCCGAGGGACCGTCGATTTGCGTGCGCCTGAGGCCGCCTCGCAGTCGGAGGTGTGGCGGAGCAACAAGGCCAAGTCCAAGGCGTCGCAACACAACACATATCAGTGCGCAGCTCTGGACGACCCCGAGCCACCACTTAGCTACCTCGCTCAGAAGATTGTCGAGGATAACGCGCCAGAGAAGCGTCGCCGTTGCCAGCAGTGGAATGCCAGCACCACGCTGGAAGGGTTCCGTGGGAACAGATTCACCAAACCAGATGCGGAGCCGGATTACGTGGCGCGTCAAAAGGCGACCACAGAGGCTCTGACTCAGGGTCGCTACGTAACGCCGATGCAGCGCTCTGCTCAGTTGTCGCAAGACCTTCAGCGTAGAGAGCGACTCAAGCGCGAAGTCGCGGATGAGACTGATCTCACCTTGTATGTCCGCCCAGAGGGACCGACCGTCTTCAAGATGAGCAACATCGACCAGTGGTCTGGTATTGATTCCGTGCAGGTCGCTGCTGAGCTGACAGCGAAAAGACAGGCATTGCACGAGAACTGCTACTCGACCTACTCGACCTCCATCGACTTCTCAGCATCGAACACAGCAAGCCGAGTGACGAAGCCGGCAGCTGCAAGTACAGATTCGGGCGCCGATGAGCAGTGATGTAAAAAGTAGGGGACGGCTCGGGCATTATCATCTTGGTAGTGGGTCTTGGTCGGTACGCTCATGCACTGTTGTCTTACCATGTACATGCACCTAAACAGGCAACCTCTCCTTGGCGCTCAGTGCCTCCATTACACACGCCGTCCCCCCACCCTCCGATCTGAGTGACCCTGTACATTTTTGTTTTTCTTCACGTATACACCCAGCCATGCTCAACCACCTCCTGACCACAGTGCGAAGCTGCACAAAGAAAAAAAAAACGAAGAAGTCCACCACATGAAGCATCAACCGTACTGGCAAGCCACGCAGCATCGCTGTCTCGGTCGCGTTCGTTACAAGGTCACTGACGTCATATTGTGAATTGCTTCTCGAGTGTACTAAACGACGGCGCTGATCAGACAGTCCCCCGATTTGCGACGCTCGCGTCAAGCGTACTACTCCAGTACCTAAGCACAGCCATTCCTTCGCGCCTTGGCGTTTGACAGCGCTCACACAAGAAGATCTGAGTGTGTGAGCGTCGCTAAAGGCGTCGTCCTCGTCCCCAACTGTTACTTACGTTGCTCCCCACATGCGTGACTCGCCTTATCATGCCCTATTCACTTTTTCCTTTTTAATATATGAAACCACTTTTTTGTTCGTTAGGTGCACCGCTGATTTCATTTTTTTTCCCCTTGTAGTTGTTGTCGCTGTTATCGACCACAATGAACAGTGCGGTCGTGACGAATAATCTTTTTCTGGCCATCGTGCAGAAATCAAAGCGTCAGCTCCTGCGCAGCGAGTCATCTGTGAATGGCATCCGAAGTCTCAGTCGCTCCTTTGGTATTTCCGACGACACAGGGAACATGTCACTGAGCCGGGCAGCGTTCACATCGGCTTTGCGTGAGAACAACATAACCCTTAGTGATTCGGAAGTTAGCACCGTTTTCAGCAAGCTCGATCGGAACGGCTCCGGCGAGGTCGACCCGAGTGACTTCCTGGCGGCGTTCGCGCACGACTTATCCCCATTGAGGCGCACTTGGATGCAGCGCGTGTGGCGCTCGTTTCCAAAAGACAACAAGGGGTGCGTTACCACCGAGCTGCTGCAATCACGCTACCGAGCAGCTAAGCACCCCGACGTTGTTCGTGGAAAAACCTCCGCAGCGACCGTCGCAGAGGCGTTCGCCTCGACGTTCAATGAAGCCACGAATCCGGACGGCACCGTCAGCCGCGTCGAATTCGAGCAGTATCTGATCGGCTTGTCTGCGTCGACGTTTGATGATGAGACGTTCCTCGCGCTCCTGCGTGGCGTGTGGCCTATGCCCGGAGTGGATGATCGCTTTACTGAGGCCCTCGCAGCCGGCGACGAGAAGATCAACCAGACATTCTCTGCTCACCAAACGGCGCAGCAAAAGGCCGACATTACGCATATCAAAAACCTTGAGATGGAACTAAAGCAGGTCATCGTGAAGGAGCAGCGCGCTGTAGTGCTGCAGAGCGCTGTCGCAACACGCGCTGTATCGGTGGCCCTTCGCCGCGCAGACAAGTCAGGTGATGGCTTCCTGCATCCACAGGAATTCATCGCGGCTCTGGCGACTCAGCGCGTGTACTTCCCGAATGAGAATGTGATTTCGGCGTTGGATACGAACGGTGACGGCACCATCGACTACTTGTACTACCTGAACTTGCTACTTCCGCTGATGGAGCCCGCACGGCACATGATAGTCGAACGGCTGTGGTCCTCCCCCGAGCACTTCCCCTCAAAAGACGGTCAGAACCGTGTGGACGTGCTTAGCTTCCAGCGAAAATTTAGCGCCAAGGACGGCGTCGAAAAGAACGCGTTTCTGAGTGCCTGGAATGTCCGTGAGGCTCGCGACGGAAAGATGTCTTTCGAAGAACTGGTCGAGTGGTACACCCCAGAGAGTCTCAAACACCAGCTAGATAAGGACTTCGAGTTACTTCTCGTACGCCAGTGGCCTGGGTTTGAGGCTTCGAAGTAAACGCGGGTGCTTGCCGTGGCACATCTCCAATCTCTGTCGTCTTACATGCGGCTTCCGCTTGATAGGCCTGTGAATGGCCGTGATGTTTCCTATTATGTGGTGTTTCTTCTTTTCTTTCGCACAAGGTCACGCTGCACGCGGCATCCTCGTGTTGTTTGTTGCCTTGGCTTGACGTCCATCGTGGCCTTCTATCACCCCCCCCCCATGTACTATCGCGTCTTTCAGAGACGACCTGGTTTTTCTGTATCCTTTCCATGAAGAGTCGACAAATTTGGATGACACGAAAAGGAGCAACGTCAACGGACGCTCATCCATGTATTCCCCCAAAAAGGATATCAGAGAATACTCAGATGTGGCCGAGAAATTGCCACTCGCTCACGCGCACAGTGTGAGAAACACACAAAGGGTGTAGTTCATCACCGTTGTGCTGCTCACGCAGTGCGGCCTTGGCTCTTCCGTGGTGTGAGGCGGGCTCCCTCATGTGTTGCTGTGCGATCGCAGTGCATTGCTGGCAGCTGCTGCTACCTGTGAGGTGGTCCACGCACACACGTTGAGACGGACAATCCTGATCGCGTCTTGCACGACTGTTGTTGCACGCCGCGGTACAGTACCACTTCATCCGTTTCTCTTTCCTTCTCTAACACACGTACACACACAAACATGTACAGGATAAGAATGACGTTCCTCGCATCGTTCTACAAGTCTCCACTCGCACTTTTCCTTGTTCCCACGATCTGTGCAGTGGTGTTCGCCTACACAGATCACAATAATCGACAGATTGGTATTGTCATCCTCTGTGCTACGCTGACATTCGCCGCGTACGGTATCCCGGCCGTGGTGTTCGCACTCTACTACCACTGCTTCTTCAGTGGCGCACAGACCACAAAGGTTGAATGCAAGCAGTACCTTGGGACTCTCATTTCGGATGTCATCACTGGCACCCACCGCGCGTCCTTCTGCTATCTGCTGTATCTCCTTGACGCCCCGTTACCCATCTGTCTGGTGGGGTTCCTTCAGTTCTTAGTGCCCTGCGTGACGGCCCTCATGCGCTTCACTGTGACTGCAGTGACGTACATCTCTGAGAGCCCAGAGGCAGCAATGCAGAAGGGGGCCATCAACGTCGCTCTATGGCAGCGTGTGGTGCGGAGTATTGTCTCGCGCGGCAAAGATGTGACCGCTGCTGCGCGTACCGGCGCCACAAGTCGGTATGCCCCGCTGAGCAGAAACAAGAGCACGTCAGGTACCACCCGCAAATCGAGCCTGCGTGCAGCGAACGTGCCGTGTCAAGTCCTGAATGAAGGCAAGCACTTCAACCGGGTGGCCAGAGGTTGTCTGCTGCCTCAACCACATTAATGTGTGTTGTACGTTGATGAGGCGGAACTTGTCACACAGAGTTGACCCGACGTATGATGTGCGCGTCTTTTTTTTTTTTTTCTGGTGTGTGTGTGTGTGTGCTTGGGTCGTTTCCAGCTGTCCAAGACCACGACTGTGCTCGATATTACAGTGCGGCGGCATCTCTGCCTTTTCAACCATGCTTGAGAAGAGAAAAACAAAATAACAACAACGCGAATCCGGCGACAGTGCTATTGCTTGATTCACTCTGTCACGGCCTGCCGTACTGTCGCGTTGAGTATACAGGGGGGCACCACCTTTGTCTGCACGAGACCTGGCCCGTCGCGCTGACGCATAGTGACGCGGCAGTATCTGCGCGACGAAACACGACGTGTCTCCACGCAACGACATCCCCCCCCCCCCCTCCCGCTTCTGTTTGATAACTATCCCCACCTCCCTAATGTCGCAGACACGAGCTGCTGCGTCCTTCCCTTTTGTAGTCTATCAGATTTTGCTTTTCACTCAACAAACTATTGGCTCTCCCTCTATTAGAATCATGGAGCACACAGAACCAACACCAATCGAGCAGCGTGAGATGTTCGAAATGGCAGACATGGAGTCAGAACGTGTTCGTCAGAGTGAGCTCGTGAACATGAATGCTGTGCAATTAGTCCACAAACTGGAGAGCCTCGACCTCCTCGGTGCCGTAGACGGTATTCGCGACACCAAGGGTAACCCAGTCTCCGCATCCTGCCTTCCGCCCGAACTAGCAGAGGCGCTCTTGAACTACCTGAACGAGTACGAGGCTGACATGCAGAATGCGCAGTATCGCGCCGACGAACTGCGAGAGCAGAGGTCAGTCGATGAGGGACGCTTAGAATCTCTCGCAGCTAAGATCGACCGTGTCAAGTCAACCATCGCCCACTACTCGGAACAAAGTAGCTCTGAATTGCGTGAGTTTCGTGAAACGCTGCAGCAGCACGCGACGCAGAGCAAGCAGCGGACGCGTGACATATCCGACGTGGTGCGGAAACGCGAGCGTGTTGAGCTGGAGACGCGTCGTACTCAAATGGAGATTGACCGTCTCCGTAAGATTCAAAAGAGTGTTCGCTAATCCTGTGAGGCTATGCGTGGGCACCGAGGGTTGCGCACTCGCCTTCGCCTCGCATCGGTTTCGGCTTGCACCCTTTTTCGTTTTACTTCTGTCCTTTCCTATCTAGATGCGCCTACAGTACTCGTTTTTTTTCTCTTTTTTTTTCTCATTCCTGTTCTTTGTGGTCGACTTTTTTCCCGTCTCGGAACCACAACGGAGTGTTGCCCCTCATACCAAGACCGAACCAAAGTAGCTCGCACGGCGAGTATCTCCCTCCGAATCCGCTTTCCATCAAGGGTGCGACGTCCCGTTACGAAACGCTCGGCAAAACTGTGGCGGTGCCTTTCTGGGCACGTCACGAGATGTCTACTGTACCGGTGCTCGCTTTCGCTTGACGCCAGGGGAAGACATCGTCTGCCGAGCTAGTGATGTTGACTGTACTGCGGCACTCGAACGGTGCTCCCTGTATCAGCCCGCTCCGTACGTTCGTGACGGCGTCTATGTTCTCACACCTCTGTCGACCCTACCTCTGTCCCCCCCTCCTCCTCCTCCTCCTCCTCCTCTCTCTCTCTGCTCCATGCGTTGCTTTGCCGTTCTAGTGTCGTAGCATCACACGTTTGGACACGAGCAGGCCTTCTCCTTACAACTCTCCTCGTCTCTTTTTCTCGCTCTGCCGGCTGACGGTTTTTGGCAACGTGCGCGACAGAGATTTGCTGACTTGTGTGTGACGACTCAGCTGTGATCAATGGCGCTCTCAAAGCAGGATGCCCGTATGGCGTTCGTGTGCGAGCAGTTCGACACCCACGCCTCAGTACGGCGCGAATTTATCCTGTGCTTTTTCTACGTGGATGGGTCCCTCGAGATGACGGAGCGCAAGAACAGCAAACTGTACTTGAAGCGCATCAGCGTGGACACGCCGCGTAGCGCCTTTTTCCTCGGTGCCACTGTCAACGTATTGGGCAAGCCGACGAGGCTGATTGACTACGCCGACGACGTCACACGCCACCTCTGCGAGGACGAGAGCGAGGGTACCGTTCTGCTGATTGCTGAAGAGTCTTTTAGCTCACTCGGGCGCTACATCGCGATCCTGACAGAGGAGTGTGGCTTCACCGTCGCGGACATTCAGATGGTCTGGGTGCAGCAAGATATGGTTGAATCGTACGCACTGCCCGCTGCCTTGGGAGGCACACGCATCGTCGTGGTGCGTGTCCTGCGCGCCGACGCCATCGAGAAAGGATTCGACTTTCTGCAGCGTTGCCCCGGCACGTGCACGGCAGCGGATGCCCCGCAGGCGGCGGTATGGAGTAAGCTCTGTACGGTAGCCGCACAGAAACCCCTTGCGGTGCGTGACGAGCCCAACTCGTCAATCGTGATCATCAAGCCACACGTCCTTCACTCCAACCGTGCCGGCAGCGTTATTCAACAAATTCTAGACACAGGACTTGAGCCTACAGCGCTGTCCCAACTGCCTATGAGCTCCGCCATGGCTGAGAAGTTCCTGGAGCCGTACCGCGGCGTGCTGCCCGCTCTGCCGGCAACCGTCCGTAGCTTTGAAGGTCTAGTGTGGGTTGTGCAGTTCGTCTCGCTCAGCGAGTTCGCATCCGTTGTCTCAATTGTACGCGAGGTGTGTGGTCCCTTCGATCCCGTCGTGGCGAAGAAAATCGCGCGTACCACGATCCGAGCGAAGTATGGACTCGATCAGGGCTGTAATGCTGTTCACTGTTGTGATCTCGAAGGGGAGGGGCCTATTTACACCGACTTTTTCTTCCCACCCAAGTAGCGAAACGGAAAACGATGCCCTACGCTGACACAGCGGCGTGAGGCTCTCCTGTGCGGTCACGTGGTGGAGACCGGCCATTCAGACTGCAGAGCCAAGAGCGGGAGGCCTCAGAGACCACACAGACACACCACTGAACCAAGTAGGGAGCAGTGATGGAAATGTAAATGTACGTCCTGTATCTCTGCCCATTTTTTCCCCTTTGTCGCGCTTTACGGACTGCACTGGACCGCTATGTCTGACCGCGGTGAGTGGCCGTCCTGTTTTGTTTCCCTTTGAAGCCTTCGCCAGGCTCGGCGCGCACGCGTTCATTTCATGTCGATACAAACCCCTCTCCTCAGTTACCGATGCAGCAATGAGAAGTGTCTCTCTGATAGCACCAAACCGTAAATGAAGTGACGGGCTGTATGAGAGGTCCGGCACGGGTGAGTGGGCGACTGCAACGCTCTTTGTCGTTGAAATGGACGCCACCGACCCTTCTCCCTTCAACTTGATACCTCTCATCCCAAGTGCGCCTCTCACGGGCTTTTGGCATGCAAGGTACGCTCCTCGTCTGCTAAAAAAAGAACGATCAGCGACTTTTCACCCCCCCCCCCTGGAGAACTCTACTGAGCCAACCGAACACAGCAGTCGTTGCTCTTGTCCACCCTCGACTCCAATCACCACACATCTCCAACATGTCGTCTGTGCTCCTGCCCTGTACTTTCCGGCCTCCCCCTGCCAACGGTGGCCAAGCTCCACACGCGAAGAAAAAGTGGTATTTGGCCGACACATAGCCGATCCTTCCTCTCCTTCGCCCGACAGCCCATAAATTGTTGCCGCATGCGACCAACGCGTCGATCCGTGCGTCACGCTTTTTTGGTCTTTTCGTACGTCTCCTCGCACGCGTCCGTCAGCTGTGCGTACGCCATAAAGTGACTTCTTCTTTTGTCTCCGTAGGTGGCTTGGTTCTCCGCATGGCAGACCAGAGCACATCGCCTGCGGCGGCTGTTGAATCTCCGTCGGTCGACGCCGTAGCTCAAGCTACATCTTCCTACTTGACACCCCATGCCGCACTGTTCATGATCATGCGCGCTCGGTGCGACCCGTCGCAGCCAGACAGCGCACCCGCGATGCCAGCACTGAACAAGCTCGTTCTGGAGAATAGAAAGGTCCACGCTGATGCGATCGAGTACTGGTGCGACACAGATTCGTCATTGCTTACGTCGCAGAAACAGACCAGCGCTAAGGAATGTGCGACGGGTGGTCCACGCTGGCACAGCGAGGCCGACGCCGCGGCGACAGAGGACGCGGTGATGCTGTCGGCGCGTGTCACGGAACAGTGTGTAGGTGCCTGGCGCCGCTCCGCCACTCAGCTATTTGATGAAGCTGTCATGGCACTTGTGAAGACCTCCTCGTATGCTCAGTTAGCGCCTGCACCTATCCACGCTAGCGGAGGCTTGTCGCACCCGCCGCCTTCTGCGGCTTGCCCTCCTCTGCTTCTCTCAGTCGACGGCGACGGGGCCACCGCAGCAGCCGTGTCGAGCACAACCGACGAAGACGAGGAGAGTCCCGGCGACAGTATAATGGAGCCCTTGACAGGCGAAGAAGCTGTCAGACGTTACCAAGACTGCTGCCTTGTCTTTCACGCGACACCGCTTCCCACAGTCGTGGAGCGGCTGAGCCGTGCGCGGCAGCGGGATACCTCTGGCTCAGCCCCGCTGAGCTCGTCGCTCAAGAGCAACTCCGTCATGTCCTCGAGTGGGCGGACTTTGCCCTCGACATCGGCCTCCTCGGCTGTGGGTCGCTCGCAGTACGCGCGACAGCTTCCCGGGGTCGACTACGTACCCATCATGCCCAACCCAACTCTGATAAATCCACCGAGCAGTGTGGATGCTGACCTCAGTGAACGCAGCGAGGCTCTGAACGTCTCCGACTGCCCGCACCTAGGCGAGACCGACGCCTTCATCCCGTTTCTCGGCTTCCTCCACGGGCTGTCGTACTTAACTCGCATCAACTTGTCCAAGACGGATCTGCAGAACGCGTGTTTCTCCGTTTTTCTGTTGCTCTGCACCGCGTACCTTCCCAATTTGGATGACATCGACGCCAGCTATAACGTGCGTTTGTCGGATGGCTGCGCAGCGTCCGTATTTCGCTTCCTCCGTCAGTCGCCTCAGTTTCGCCGGCTGAACGTGAAGGGAACCGCTATGCGCGCGCCGACTGTCGCGCGTATTGAGAGGTACATACGGCACCGCTCTCTGCCCATCGTTGTCCCGACGGAGGCCGTCGTGCCCAAGAAACTCTTGTGAAGCCTGATGCCCTGCGGTGGAAGGTCAAATAAGCAAGTGCGCTTTGGCGATGTCTAGCTGCATCGCTATGGGCTACGGTCTGTGCATCCTCGATATCGTTGATCGACAACGTGTTTTCGCTTTCTGCTTTCGATTGTCCCCTTCGAGACAGCAAACGAAAAAGAACTGACGCGCTCGTTTTTGCCATTATTGTGTTCGTTTTTTCTTTGTTTTGATCCTTTCACGTACCGTTTTTCGAGCACCCGCGCCCACCCCACCGTTGCAAAGGCAAAGAGAATATATTTCCATTTTTGTTTTGGGGTGGCCCGTCCACTACTACGCGCTCTACTCGGTGTGCTGGCTGGTGCGCCGTGAACCGGTGTCAGCACACGGGAGGGCCTTGGCACTGTGTTTCGAATAAAAATACAGGATTGCTGCTCAAGGCACACACACACACACACAGCCACACAGTTACGTGGTCGACTGGCTGAGTCCCGTGTCCAGACCTCACGCCTGTTCTTCTCCGCCTCACACCGCTCGCGTGTCTGCTACTTCTTCTTATTCGTGGTATGATATGGAACCAATAGGCGTTCATCTTGGATACGTGCACTATGAGCTCGCGTGGCGCCTTGCTGGCATTCGGCGCGACATCGAGCGTTCCTGTCGTCACTTTAGAAAACCTCGAGTCGTTTCAGGACAGGTGGATCCAGCGGTACGAGAAGAGCCGCCGCCCTCCCCCCGCTCCCCAGCTAACGTCACCCCGCTCACTGCGCGCCTGTGACGCCTGCCACATAGACGCATCCCGGCAGTTACAGAAACTCTCACTTCGTCAGCATTTGAATGCCGTCATGGGGACAGACCTCAGCGCCGCCCTAGACTCTATCACACAGGGCGATCCTGCACGGGCACGTGTCGCCATGCAGTCCGCCCTCTACGCGTTTCAGCGCGCCGCCATCGGACTCGGGACGAGTCAAGAGAAGCTAGTCGCCTTCCACGCTTTCGAAGCGCACGAAAAGGCGCGTGTGCAGGCCCTTTCCACTGCACAACAGGTACGTCGGCAGCTCTCCTCAGAGTCTAGCTGCGATAGGCGGAATCCACGCTCGTCGTTCACAGCGCAGTCCGAGGTCGCGGAGAGTCGCGCCACCGGCGTTGGTGCTCTCAGCGGCTCTCATCGGAGAAGCCCGCCGCGTGCAGGCCCTGCTTTCAGCGGTTCATCGACAGGATTGATAGGCACGGCGTCTCGCACGCGTCACGCGACGACACCGCCGCAGACGCGTGTGGCTGCTTCCCCAGTGGTCCCCTTTACCCCACGGAACGCGGAAGCACTCAACACGAGCGTCTTTGGCAATCGAACCCTGACGGAAACCACTTGCAACCCGAGCGGTGCCTACGTGTCTTCCGCCAAAAGCTCAGGCGACAGGGGCGCGCGAGCATCTCATGAGCAAGGCGACGCACGACGTCAGCCGTTGGCGCGTAGCGAGGCGTACACACCATCGCAGCTGGCCGGTGCCCCCAAACACCCAACACCAACGCACAAGTCACTGTTCCCAGCCTACCGTGAGGAGGATAGTGTCGTCTCCGTGGACAGCGCTCACATGGACTGGGTTCTCGGCACTCCTGTCGCAGCGCATCCGTCGCAGCCAACGACCCACGTGGAGAGGCCCCGCCAGACCGGACCCGTCGCCGCTCCGGCTTCCCCACGCGGAGCGGAGTCCGTTGCCCTTGGCTTGCAGCTGGTTGTGAGGGCGCGCGAGGCTTCTTCCGGCGCCGATTCTGGACGCTCCTCGTCGAACCGCGCCGCCCCTGTGTCACCTGTGACGCACTTGGAGCAGGAGCAGGGCATCTTCTACTACTGCGCCAATGCGCGTCCGTTGTTTTCTACCGTGTCTTCGTCGTAGTCGTGTCCGTACAAGGAAGGGGGGGGGGATCACCCGTTGAACAGTGATGTGATTGGTTGATGGCTTTGTTCCCTCGTTCAGCGGCTCACGGACAGGCATTTTCTCGCGACGCAGTACACGCACTCGTGCACTCCTTTTTAGATATTCCTCACGGTGATGTGACGTGGTGCCCAAATCGAGTTCTTGACGCACAGCACGTACCGACACATATTTTCACACACAATTCACAAAGGAGATGGCGAAGAGCAGATGACGGTCGCTTTCAGTCTGATACGCGTGATATCGTGGCGATGACGTGCCACTCACAGTCTCTCTCGACGTGGGCTCACCCAGCAACGCGTGACAATCAGGCGCTGCCAAGAGCTCGCTTGTGTTATGGCAACGGCTTGGCACGCGCGCCTTGTTCACTCCTCCACATCAGATGCCCCACGAACTGCACTCCCGGGTTGTCCTTGTACTCGCTCCTCTTCTTTTTCCCTTTTCCCCTGTCGTACAGGCCGGGCTTACGGTCTGCTCATTGTGTGCCTGTTTTCGCAAAACACACGGCCGGCATACCCCACAAGTATTCTGCTGATAGCACTCACACCTACACACACACACTCACACACGCACACACCCATATACACACATCGAGCGATGAGCGCTAAGGCCCCTATTGGCGATAAGGATGTGCTGCAAAAACGCGTCCAACAAAATGTTCGGTACACCTCTTCGCAGGCGGTGGTTGACTCCGGCATGACAGTCGAGCTGGCGACGTACATGAAGGAGCGGGAGGTGAAGCTGCGTAGACAGCCTGGCGAGCTCTTCACGCGTGTGCGCACAAGGGCCATTTCCGATTACCTTCACAGCTTGGAAGCGCCAGTTCCCTTGGAAGACGGCGGCTATGCGCATCCGATGGACGAGTACCGCGGACCAGATTCCGCCCTCAACGACAAGAAAATGACGTACTTGATTCTCGACTGCCGGTCGGCTGAGCTCTACGATCAATGCCACATCAAAGGCGCACTGCACTACCCACGCGTGAAGTTGAATCACTCCACGAACCCTTTTTTGACCGAATTTTACGCGTTCAAAAACAAGGAAGGTAAAATGATCGTTCTGTACGACTTGGAAGAAGAGCACGCACCTGACATGGCAAACATTGTGTTTCAGAAAGGCATCGACAATGTCGGTATTCTCGCTGGCGGGTTGCGGGAATTCGTGCAAGACTATAGCGCACAAATAACAGGTCCGTCTCCCGTCCCCATCGTCCCCAGGGACGCACGCCTACAGCGACGCGCGGATGAGGTCACACAGGCGCGCAGTGAAGCCCGTAGCAGTATCTCTCGCGCAAAACCGAAGAGCCTTTCCAACTCACTTGCGAAACGGCGCACGTAGCGCCCGACTTCTTACTTAGAAGACTGTCGCGCACCTTGTGGTACTACCGCCCGGCATCTCTAGAGAGCTTTTGTTTCGCCTCCATCCGGTGGCTCCACCATATGTTGGCTTCAACTTTTTGATTGGCCTCCTTTGATCACTGTCTTTTTGTGTTCGTTTGCCCTGGCTCCATCCTGTGGCACTTTTAGAGGCGCTCGTCCGCTGCTCGCATGATGCGCATGCGCGGACCGCTACACACAAACGTAAAAGATACACACACATACACACATAAAAACAAGAAGAGTAGAGGTGATCATCGCTATCGCTGTCCAATCGAGGACACGGCTACGCAGCCGTGCGCACCGCGCACGACATCGATGAGCTCACTCGCACTCGCTTCAGCCATTCCACGGAAACTTGAAAGGTGACGAGTGGGACCGCGAACCTGTACAGATGATCTAGGTCGAGACACCAAGCACCCTTTCCAGACCTCACTAGACCCTCCGTTCACACGTGTCTTGACTCACCTTCCCTGCCCCATCCCCCAACTCTTTCCGCTCCGGTTGTCGTCCATATGCGTACCCGTATATACGTCCGCTGTTACACCCCTCAGCTCCTCTCTCAACTGGTGAAGAGCGGTACTTTTTTGTTTTTGTTTTTACTCTCGTGGCTCTGTTGTTTGTTGTTCCCCCACACAGCACGGTGTGCGTGAGGAGCCGTTTGCGTGATCACCTGCTGGCCGTTCTCTCTTGGTGTGCTCAACTACCTGAGTGAGAACGCTTGCACAACGGGGACAACACGTACCTTTTCTTCATTGTTTTTGTTTTTATTTTCTGTGTGCGTGAAGCCCCCTGCTGTCGGCTTGCGCTGCCGCGTCCCCACACACCACGGTGCCCTGTGACAAACGAAACAGTACGTGTCAAAGAAAACGCAAAAGTACGTACTGCGCCTTCACCCATACACATTTCATACAAACCAGACGCATTTGTGCCACTACGATTGATTTCTTCTCTCTTGCTTTGGCTTTTTGGCGAATTGTGATTCGTTCGCTCCCGCACTTGGGTGTCATTTTCTCTGTGCATCCTTCCTTACTTTGCTCTTCTAGTGTGTTCTGCCAGTCCACGTTGTATGCAAGTCGACGTCGGCAATAACAAAATCCTCGACAACTACCGCCCCATTGCGACGAGTCCCGTCATCCAAGCGCTTCACAGCAGCCAAGGAGGTGAAAAGGCTTTTGCTCACCCGCAGTCGTCCTCTGGTCGCTCTTTTATCTCCGCCTCCGCCTCGTCGGAAGCCGAAGAACAAGAAGGCGCGCCCCATCATCACAAGGGCCACAGACACCGTCGGCACGTCGGGTACTCCCACTCACAGTCGCCCAACTCCGGCAACAGAAAGGCGCACCACCAGGAAGGTGTCCGGCCTGCTCCGGAGCTCACTCCGCACCACACGCGCGTCTCCCCCGGTCGACAGCGTCAGACGCCTCTCGCCGTCGCCAAGACTATACCACCGTTTAGCTTGCCGCCTAAGCCCTGCGTGTTATCAAGCCCATACCGGACGCCTAACAGTGGCATTCCTCCAGCCAGCAGGCGATACACCTCCCGCGACAGTAGCCATCACATGAACGGAGACCGAGCATCTGGTGCTGTGGGCGGTAGCGGTTCAAAAAGGACGGACGTCGCGCACCACCGCAGTAGCAGTCAGAACGTTGAGGGGGCGAGCGACGGTGTCGCGAATGGAAGGGCCGTCCCCGGACGCAACATCAACGGCCCATACAACAATGACCGGCAGGCTGCGGCGGGGCCTGACGACGGTGCGGCTGGCAAACCGGCTAAACCGAAACTAGCGCAGACAAACGTGCAGCCCGGCATGCAGTTGAAGCACTGGGTCGTCGTCAGCCGCATCGGTGCAGGTTCGTTTGGTGAGACGTTTGCCGCCGTCGAGGTCGACTGGACCGCTCCGCCGCCCTCTGATGACGGCTTTCTCGTCATTTCCCCCGAAGCCGCCGCGCTGCTACGTAATCTACCACCACCTGAGGAGCGGTTCGAAGTCTGCATCAAAGTGGAGCAGGAAAACAAGAACGTATTACGATTAGAGGCGCTGGCGCTCAAAAAAGTACAACCGTGTATGCAAGTCGTGCGCTACCTGGGCAGTGGCTGCACCTGCGGAATGAATTTTCTGGTGATGGAGAAGCTCGGCAACAATCTCGCCGAGCTGCGCAGACGCAGTCCGCATGGCACGTTCAACATCTACACCACACTCCGTGCAGGCATCTCGTGCCTAAAAGCCATTCGGGAAGTACACGCCCAAGGCCTCATCCATCGAGACATCAAGCCCTCTAATTTTGTCACCGGGCTGCCGGGCGGCCCGAACTGGGCTGTGTGCTACCTCATTGACTTTGGGCTTGCTCGACGGTTCATGCGCTCCAGTGGGGAAATTCGCCCTCCACGCGATAGCGCTGGGTTCCGTGGTACAAGTCGTTACGCTTCCGTGGCTTCGCACATGCACCTTGAGCTGGGGCGTGTTGACGACTTGTGGAGTTTGCTGTTCATGTTGGTCGAATTCGCGACGGGCACGCTGCCGTGGCGGAAGTACAAGGACAAGGAGGACATTGGACGCTGCAAAGAAGAGTCGACCGGCCCTCATCTCGTGCGCAATCTGCCACGTGAATTTCAGCCCTTTCTCGCCCATCTGCAAACCTTGCGCTATGAGGACGAGCCGGACTACGACTACCTTCTCTCCCTGATGGAGAAGGCTGTGGACCGGCGTGGCTACCCACCCGGTAAACCAGTCGACTGGGAGCTGGATCCGGATACCATGGAGGCCGTCGCCGCGCAAGAAGAACAGGCGTCCCGCCAACCACAAGCTCAGCGCGCCAGCGCTGCCGACCAGACTCCTGTGAGTGGCGCGAAGCCCCAACCCGGTGGGACTCAAGTAGCTGTACCCGACTTCACGCCGCAACTAGTGAGCAAGCGTGAACGTGGTGGCTCGCGTGCGAGTTCATCGCAGGCTGCCGAGGACGTGATGTCACCAACCCGAGCCGCGAACCCCTCGCGCGTGAGTGTGAGTGAGGTGGAGCTGGGCTACGAGCGGCGACGCGCACAGCGGGATCGCGAGTCCAACGCGGAAGAGCCCGCTATCTCCCTAGGCCAGCAGCAAGAGGTGCAGGGGAGCGAGGGCAAGGCGTACTCCTCTAGCTCAGAGGAAGACAACGCTGTCCCAGAGATCAAGCGCGGTCCGAGTGGTACCGACTTTTCACCGCGTGAAGCGAACTCAGTACGCACTCAAACTGACTGCTCGCGGCAACCGGCACCGTTGTCTCCCACAGGCCACCCTGAACAGCCCGTCGACGTGGATGAAGCCTGTGTATTACCGGACGCTGTGCAGATCCAAGATGGCGCGGCAGGTACTCAGGCGAACCAATCGACCCCGGCCGTAGCTGGTGAAAACAACCGGTCACCGGTCTCTCCTGCGCAACAACCGTCATCAACGGACAGGAAGAAGAAGCAGAAGTCTAAGTGTAGCTGCGCCGTCATGTAGTGTTGCTACCTGTGGGTACTCGCCCACACTTGATGAAGTACACCAGGACTGCTCATCACCGTCTGCACTGTGCGTCCAACTAAACACTTTTTGGATCGCCACGGGGCTGTGGGATTAGGAGAGCAGGGCAGCCTGGTGGTCCACGGCCATCTTTTCGCGCCGTCTCTTGGGGAGCCGACTCGCGTGTGCCCGTTATGTGGTACCTGCCTTCTCTTGCTTTCACATGCTCACCGACACCCCGCTAGATGTTGTTTCTTTTGCACCGCTTTTCTTTCTCTTGTGTTCTCGTCGCCTCGCTTCCACCCATCGTGCTGCCTACGATGGTCTGAATGAATGAAAATGACTCGCAGCGTCTCTCAGGACCCACTTTGTGTTTAAAATAGAACTTCGCGTATGCAGCGAACTGTCTGCCGCCTTCTTTTTTTTTCTTTGCTTTTTTTCTGTTTGCGCTTTCCTCCTCTAGTTGTGCCTTTGTATTGTTCGTGAGCACACAAAACGGAGCTAATGAAGGAAAACGATTGGGTTCGCGCGTACAGCACCCAGTGGTTGCCATGCTTCCATGCGTCGGTGTGTGTGTGTATATATGTGTGTGCTCTTTGCTGTCAATGGTATCGTCGCTCTATTGTGGTGCTCCGATTGCTGCGCGTATTCCCGCCGGTAACTTGCATTTTTGTGTACGCTCTTTGGTGTCCTCTCTTCAGTTCCCCCGTCTAGTCCTCTAGGACGCTGACAACGACAGCAACGAACGACGATGGTGAAGTGTGTCGTGTTGACACAACAACTGAGTTCTGTTTTCTCCACGTGCCAGAAGGCCACGTGAACAGTGTGTTTCGCAGTGGCTCCACAGACCACGAGGTAAGTCCTCGTACCTCCTCGTTTCCGCTGCAATCTACAGCACCGTTGCGCATCGCTTCCGCCGTCTCCCGCACACGCGCATGCCACCGCTGACCTCTGTTGTGGACCGTCTTGATGGTCAAGTGTCGCCTAGTCTTTTCGATTCCGTTTGAATCGGGTGCTAGCGGCCGACAAGCCGTATCAGAGTCGCGTCCTCCTCAATTTCGAGCGATTGAGGTACTCATTCTCTCCCTTTCTCTGAACGACAGCGCAGTTCAGCTTCCACAACCTGTTTTTTTTTTTTTCTGCCTCGCTCCTCTCTTGTGTACAGTTATTTTGTACCCGCTCGTCGATCATCCGTGGACTTCTGATCAGTTCACCATAGAGACTCTCGACAGGTGACGTTCAGTGTCCAGCCGGACTTTGCTTGTTCCTTTTTCCATACAGCTACATTTAGAAGTCAATAAGATACACACAGCGCTCTTTGAGCAACACTAAGACATCCTCCATTTTTGAACCGCCCAAACTTCCTTTTTTTTTCCTATCTTCTGTGGCTGTTCGGACACTTTTTTTTAATTTTCGTTTTCGACTCCACCATGGCAGACCTTGATAGCCTCATCGACGAGCTATTTCCGGGGGGTGAGAACAGGGAAGCTAGTCCAGGTACAACGAAACCCAAGTTACCGCTAGCTTCACATTGTAGCTGGGATAGTGACAGCGATGCTGGTGATGAGGGCGTGCACAAGAGCGACGCAACCGCCCCAGCAACCCAGCACCGCATGTCTGATCCACACGCTGCGGGTCCGCGTTCCGGCTCGCGCACCGAGGGAAGTCATACCACGAATACGGCGAAACCGACCGCCGCCAAGGGCCAGCCTGTGTCGCCGTCTAAAAGGTTGAATACATTTGATGACTCGTCCACAATGTCGTCTGATAGCAGTGATCCCCGCGATAGCGACAAGAAGCCTAAAGGACGCGCGAAGAAAGCCGTTGCGATGGGTCAAATCCAGCGGCCTTCTCACGACGCGCGCCACGCTGTCGTCACACGCCATCACTTTGATGACGACTCTGACGATGAGACGGCCACGCATGTGATGAGCGCCGGAAAAGCTGTTGGGCGCCACGGCGGGGGTCGGTTGAGCGACCCCGGTGCAAAAGCAGCAAGGTTGTCTTCCACGACGGCTGGAACAGCGCTCGAGAGACCGAGCACAGCGCAGCGCGTCCTGTTCACCGTCCCATTTCCGTCCACGCCTTCCCCAGACACGGTTTGTCCGCCGTGTTCGAACCGCTGTTTTGTCAGCAACCTTGGTACCGAGAAGAAGCCGCATCCCACATTGGCGCTCTTACGCAAGGTAGCGGCGGGTGTGTTTGATACGACGGCTGACAAGAAAGAGATGCTGCTGAAGAAGGGCGCGTTCCACGTGCCGTATCCTGCCATGGGCAACGGTGTGCAAGATAACGGCGGCGATCCATCCGACCGAGGTGGCTGCACCCACATACAGTGCCTCAAATGCCATCACGTTGTCGTGCGGCTGCAAGGCGCACAGTGGTGCGACGCAGACGGCGAGAAGGTTGATCTGTACTTGACGATGCGTAATTTCTACCCAGACTGGAGCCGACTCGCGACATCGAACGTGGTGGGCGGCGAAAGCGATTCTGGGCAAGGACTTGCGCTTCAGGCGAACAGTGAGGCTGCGGTCTACTGCTGTCAGTGTTCCTGGCTCACGGTGAAGTCGGCGAAGGAGATTATTGAGACTTCACTGACCGCTGCCGTCACATACAAGAACAGCGAACAGAGCATGCCTTTCGCTACCGTAGTGCCCCGCCCTCCGGGAGACAATCGACGCCCGCCAGTGTGGGCATGCAAGGGCCACCCTCTATAGGCGCCAAGCAGAGAGACGTGGCCTGCGCACCCCCCCTTTTTTTTCTGACGTGGTGTGTGTGTGTGTGTTTTGTGTTTCCTTTCCTAAGGCTCCTCTGCTACTTTCTGTTCCGCCGAACTTGCGGCGCTTACGCTTTTGATCGGATAATCCCAGACAAGTGGTGCGCACAATCACTCGTAAAACATGGCGAGTGGAACGGGACTATGAACGTCACCATGCCGGGCCGCCCGCCCAGTTTCTCGCTGCGGCTTTTTTTTTCCTGAAAATTTAGACGGTGAATAGGACTCCCCGTTCACGTGTTGCAGTATTACTACGACTTGTGTGTGTACGATTTCGTTCCCAACACTGACTGTACCGCCACGTCGCGGGCGCAAGGCGGGAGAGGACGCAGCCTTTCTTGTGCGGCTTCTCGGCTTGGCTCGGGATCCGGCGCGCTCATGTCTCCACTCACCCTCACACTCGCTCCCTTACTCTCGCGATCATCCCGGCTTGATCTACTATCCCTTTTCATGTCTCCTCCAAAACGAGCGTGCGCAACAAGAGAAAACAAGGAGTTGTGCAAGCCAGAATATAGTCTCTCTCTGAACCGAGCGGCTTCTCTCTCCCCTCCGAGGACACACACACACACACACCTCAAGCAAGGCAAAGAACGCGTAGTATGTCGTCGAAGAAAGCTTCTCACGCAGGCGGTGCCAAACGCAAATCAAAGATAATCAAAGAGGTGCTACCATCCCCCAACGAGCTGAAGGACGGGAAGCACGATTACTACATTGGCAACTGGTCGTACTACCAATCTGTCCAGGATATTTGTCATATCAGTGCCGCGCTTCTCGATGCGCACACACAGGAAGACAGGCGCGTGGCGGCTCTCCCACGTGTGAACGTGCTGCTGCTCCCTCCAGCGGAGGAGCGCGCTGACGCAGAAGTGAGCCCATCGCAAGCCGCAAGCCCCACAGAAGGGGCGCTGCACATTGAGTTTGTGGACAATATGCACTTGGAGGGTGTCTCGCGGCGCGCTCTGGTTGCGAGCCTGGCACATGTAAAGGACTGGAAGCGGAACCTGCCAGCAGAAAACGGGGAAAGCGGTGCGGCGGAAGGCGCGACGGTCACCGAGGACGCGGCTGCGGAGCCAGATGTGACCGACGAGGCGAACAAAGACACGCCGGCCGTAGTTGAGTCGCCGCCGACGTACGAGCCCGACGAGGTCGATAGCTTGGAGGCAACACCAGTTGTGTTCGGTGCGGATTTCTCCGCTCGCCACGCGCGGATCGCTGGCCACGTCTCGCTGGAAGGGGTCTTGCCCCAGATGGTCGTGAAACCGAAGCTCCCCGCTCCACCGGGTGATGATGCCTCCCTCCTGGACACGCTCGCCGCCAGCCGCAAGGCGAGTGCTGTCAACGACAAGAAGGGCAAGAAGGGTAAGAAGGCACCCAAGCTCACGCAGGAGGAGATAGAGGCACTAGAGCTAAAGCGGGCCGAGGCCGAGGCTGAGTTTCAGCGTCTGACAGAGGAGGCCGTGCAGAAAGCAAAGGAGCAGGAGGACTACCTCATGACCTTTGCGCACCCCGATCGGTGGGCGAACGTAGTGGTCACCAACGTGACGTTCACAGGTCCCGTGGTGGTGCGCCGTGCTCACGTGACGTTTCAGAACTGCACCTTCACCAGCGCCGTCGCGGGTGCTGCGCAGCTGACCGTCTCGCAGTACTGTCGTGTCAACTGCTCCAAATGCACATTCGATGCCCCCGTCACGGCGGGTGTCTATGCGCTACCAACATCCGAGGTCGAGGTCAGCAAGTGCCTCTTCTCCGGTGTGCCCCAGATGGAACTCGCCCGCGCGAAACAGGCGTCGTCGACTAGTCTGCCGGCCGCGTCCAGCGCGTCTGTTATGGCCGCCCGTGGCGACGAGGACGATGACGATGAGGGACGCAACGGTGAGGACGGCGCGGATGCGACACGTGGAGACGCTGGTGCCGTAGAGGATCGCGCCGTCCTTCCCGCTTCCGTGCTTGCTACGTCTGTGGTAGCAGAGGAGCAGCGGCCAGCGGCCGTTGGCGTGCACGCTGACGCTGCACGTGTTCAGCTCGCGCACAGCGAATTCGTGTTTCTCGGTACCGCCGTAGCTGTTCGTGGCCGCGTTCAATCAACGGCCCGCATGCCCGCGATGAAGGGTCTGCCAACATCTTCCGCCGGTTTCACTGTTCAAGACTGCCTTCTCCACTACCTCTTCGCCACCGGCATCCTCGTCGATGATAGCGCGCGGGACGTGCTTATCCAGCGTAACCATACGGCTGACTGTGCGTACTACGCGCTCGACTGCCACGGCGGCGCCAAGGGTGTCTCTGTGTACCGCAATCATTTCTCAACAAACTCGGTGGTGCGCATCCGCGAAGGCTGCAAACCGCAGTTCTTGGAGAACCAACTGTACGCGGTGCCTGTGGACGATAACGCCCGTGAGAATCCTGCTCTAGCTACGGCGTACTAAGTTGAGGTTCTGCCCGTGTGCGCTTAGGCGACGGCGTGAACTCGGTCGCAGGCCGATTACCTCCGGTTTTTTTTGTTTGTTTGTTTTCCCGTCTCTTCTGACCCTTATTCCTCCATGAAACGGGAACGCATGGCTACCTGTGTGCATGAAAGGATGACTGGGTTGAATATGTAAATCTCCATGCTAGAGACGGAGTGACGTACCCCGCTTGTGTCTCGACTGAACTTATATGGTACTCATCGGTGTCCGCACCTGTCTGTATATGTAAAGCCATCGCTGCGCGAACAAAGAGACCAAAAAAAAAAAAAAACAGAAGGACACTCCACAAGGTGCTGAGGCGCAACGATGGAGCGCGCAGTCATCTGAGCTTCGAAGGGAGGAAATGTCAAAGAAAAGCAAAGCAAGAGCGTGCATAGTGCTGGAAGACCGCCCGGGTGGGAAACAGCGTTATCGTCACACGCTTCTTCTAGACGCGGCTGGAGAACACAGGCGACATGTATTGTGTTCATCGAGTCCGCTCGCTTGTGTGCGGATCTGCGGCGCTGTTTTGGTGGTCGATGCAAACTCCGGGAGAACAGAGAGACACTTGGCACTGGCATCTGCAGTTCGCTCTCTCGCTGTCTGACTGGTTGAGGTCTCTGTCACGGAAACGCCCATCGATACACGTTGTTTTCCAGATCGCAGCTGCAATGGCCCAGTCCGATCTTTTCTCCTCACCTACTCTTGAATACCACCTTCTGCTCGCTTCGTACACGCGTGTTGGACGTGCGCGGTGACAACAACAACAACAATAACCCGGTTTCACGTTTGCGTATTATTATTATTATTATTTTGCGGTCTCCTTTGACACAAACTATTCGAGTCTCAATTGCCACAAACACACACCACCACCTACCGTCTTTTACTACAATTTCACTCCCCGCTTGGTTGATCGAAAGGACCAGTACCTAAATAGGAATCCTCGTATATCTTTTTCTCATCACTACAAACAACGCCATGGCTCCCAGTGCATCCGTGCCTGCGGCACAGTCCGGGACGCTCACTCAAAACCAGAAGATTGTGATTGTCGCAGGCGGAGTGATCGCAATCCTCTTGGCGGGAGGTGCAGTAGTGCACTTAACCCGCTCCAAGGGTAAGGGTGCCTCTTCTGCTGGTGCAGACCACTCACATACCAATGAAGCAGGCTCCCACGGTCACACGCACACGCGTGGCACCGGCATTCGCCCCGTTTCGTCAGAGCCACTCCGCTCGTACACGAAGGAGGAGCTCCGCCAGTTCGATGGCGTGCAGAACCCCCGCATCCTGATCAGCCTGAAGCGCAAGGTCTATGAGGTGGCCCCGCAGTTCTACGGCCCCGGTGCAGACTACCACGTCTTCGCTGGCCACGAGGCCTCGTTGTCTCTCGCGACGGGAGACCTCAAGGGCCTGAAGCTCGACAAGTACTGGATCGCCTGCAATGAAGAGGAGCTCAAGACGCTCGATCACTACGTCGACACTTTCGAGAGCAAATACCCCATGGTCGGTTACTTCGTGCCGGACGACTCTTTTTATGTCAACAGTATCGGAGAGTAAGGATGTCACGCCATCAGCGTCTATGTGCGGGTGTAGCATATGGTCCCGTTGATTTGACAGTCTTCTCGCAGCCGAGTGAATTGGGTATTAGCAATCTTCGTCTTGTTGTTGTTGTTGTTTTTTTTTTTTTTCGGCTTTGCAGACTCGCGCTTGTGCGCTCTGGACTTACAGTCTGTCGCACCGCTTCACGCTGCAGTTTCCTCCCGCCCGCGCAGACGTCTTCGTCCGTAGACTTCCCAAACGGCTGAGAAGCTGAGGCACCCTCTCTCTTCGTTTCTGTTCTCTGCCGTTCACCCCCTGCCCATGGACAAGGGCGATATCGACGTACGTGGCCTACGCCTGTACCTGTGCAGGAGCACGGCGCATTTGATCCCTCATGGAGACGGTGGGCTGTCTCGTTCAAGGAGCGCGCGTCGTTTATCGTAGTGTGTATTCTGGCATCGCGCGAGTAGCCAGAAACGTGTTCTGGAATGACCTAAAGTCACGTACACAAGGTACGCCGCTATGACTAGCCGTATGTTGACGCACACACACACACACACGCACACGTACCTCTTGTAGAAGGTCTTGTTCACTACGGTGCATCTGGTCTTTCTTTTGGTGTTTCGCGGGCCGACGTGTAGGACCGCTTGTGCGAGAGGGAGGACACAAAGCATTCGCAGAGAGGTTGAGTGCTTGCGTATGTGCCGTGTTGCCAGTCCCTATTTTTGTTGCATTCAAAGAGGACGAGGACGCTCAACATAGTGCAGTGCTGAGCTGTTGAGAAGGTTCATAGCCTTCCTTCTTCGAGTGCTCACTTAGGCTTTCACTGTTGCCACGGTTCTTTTTCTCTTTTGTTGTGGGTCAAAATTGTCCCGTGTGACCTTTTCTTTTTGTTTCTCTTCTTTACTGTGTGCTCTGTTCTCTCGTGGTTCGAAATGTCTCGCACCTCACGAGTGAACTGAGTCTGTGTGTGCGAGGTACATGTTCACACACACACATATATATGCCTTTTTAATTTAATTCCGGGGAGGAGGACGTGCCTGTGCTGTGCGAGTGCGCCAACGCCATCCACTGGACTGTACCTCCGCTGTATCGAGCAAACGCGTTCAAAGACAAAAAACAAAGACATGCGAGCCAGCTGCGAAAGCGAAAGCGGTTGTGCGTACAACCCGCCACGGCAAACTCTCGATGTGTTCCTCATCGGCGTGCTATTGGTAATCAAATGAGAGGACGAATAAAGTACCACGTGCGCTTCAATTTGGTATCGCGCGACTGCTTCACCGCACGCCGCGTCTCTCTCTCTCTCTCTCGCCTGGACATCATAACCAGATGAGGATGGTACACGCCTGCGATTCATTGACAGATACGGGCACGTTTTTACCTCGCTCCATCCCTGCGCTCTCCGCAGGTGCGTTCACGCCTTTGCGCGGTGTAGGTGAACGCCCCAACGTCTGTCTCTGCGTCCATGCATAACATCTACTTGAACTCCTACACACATATTCTCTCTCTCTTTGAATCTGTCTTGTACTCGCCTCCGCCGCCAGTTTTTCTTTTTTACTTGTTTCTTTGCTTGTTCGCTTTCTTTGCTCGTGTGCTTCTCCGCGGGGGTCTTCGCGCCAGTGAGGACCAAACGCCAACCAATTAGATTGGTGCGAGGAGCGGCTTCTTCGATCGGGCACATCGCGTTTTTTAAAACAAGCGTGCGCGTTTCAGCCTTAGAGTATCATATTCACAAATCAGAAGTGGTCTTCACAGGCCGTTGGGCTAGTGAACGACATCCCGTAGACGGAAGAGCGGCTAGTACAAGCAAACGTTTTAGGTGCTGTACAGCATGCCGAGCCAGAGTGTGTCGCCGCACAGCGTGTCCTCATCCTCACAGCTCATTCATACCGATGGTGGGGGCTTGTCAGACACCGGGTTGGTGGAGGCGAACGGCACAAGCGCCGCCAGTTCCGCCACCAGCTGCACGACCAGTAGTAGAGCAGCCCCAGCGAATGCCACAATCGATGGTAGCTGTACCAACAGTCCACCTACGTCAGCGTCCGCCACACAGGGCTCTCCCGAGCGCAAAACTAGTTGGCTGTCCCGCGCTTCCAGCAGTGTGGGTGTTCAGACGGACGCGTCCTTCTCACCCCACCATCCCGACCCTTTCAAGAAGGACACATCGACCACGGGTGCACTCTTTCCCGAAAATGACACCGCAAGCCGTGCAGAGACGGAAACGCTTCACACCCGTCGGGACTGGTACAGCACGGCGGTGACGTTCACGGCAGGCGGTGCGGCCGGTGCCGCAAGCCGAACCTGCACCGCGCCTCTCGACCGCATCAAGATCATTGTCCAGGAAGGCCACTTAACCTCCAAAGGCACTGGGCTGCGTACGAAGAAGCACGCGTCACTTGTGGATGTGGCTAAACTGATTTACAAGGACGGCGGTGCCAAAGGGTTCTGGCGTGGGAACCTTGTGAATTGTTTCAAAGCCGGTCCCGAGTTCGCCATTGTGTTCTCTATTCGTAATTATCTCACCTCGCTGTACGAGGACTGTGTAGAGCGTGAGACGCAGCGTCGCCAACGCGCGCAACACCGGTACATGGAGAAGGAGCGGCGTAGTGAGTTGATCCGCAAGCGCGAGCAGACAGAGCGAGATGCCATGCTGGGCACACCGCAAGACGAAGGTGTTCACCCTGACGACGACCCAGCACGTATGGGGCTGCGCCGCGCGGAGATCAAGGCTGCCATTGAGCGCGAAGCGTCTATTCTGACTCCGCCGTTCAACCGATTGGGGTGCGTCTCCAATGTGCCTCGCCTCGGAGTGAACTGCCTGATTGGTGCCGCCGCTGGTGTGGGCGCGCAGAGCGTTCTGTACCCCGTTGAGCTCATCAAGACCCGCGTCGTTGTCGCCAAGAGCGGCGAGTACCAGGGTGGTGTGATCGAGGTCGCTCGCACCGCCTACCGTCAAGGGGGCATACGAGAGTTCTATCGAGGCTTCACACCGAATATGGTGGGCATTGTGCTCTACCGCGGTCTAGAGATGGGCATTTACTCGAGCGTTCAGCAGTCGATCATGCTGTACCGCATCAAGCTGACGGGATGCAGGAAGAAGGATGCGTCACTCAACACGGCGGAGGTCGGCGCCTGTGGCATGTTCGCCTCGGTGATCGCCCAGACGGCGTCGTACCCGTTGAACGTTGTGCGCACGAAGCTGCAGACACAAGGGTCGAATGGACGTAAGAAAAAGTACACGGGCATGATAGACTGTTTTGTGAAGACATACCGTGAGAAGGGTGTACGGGCCCTCTTTAGCGGTCTCGGTGCAAACTATCTCAAAGCAGTGCCAGCCAGTGGTATCACGTTCATGGTGTTTGAAAAGGTGCAACAGCTCTTGTCCAATGACGATTAAGTGGAGGCGCACCTCGGGCGTTCGCTTCTTTACGTTCGCGCGCGTGCCACTTTCGACGATATACCTTGTGGCGATGATCGCTGCACGTCCTTGTCCGGTGTGCCCAATTCGCTATTTTTTTTTTCCGCTTCATCAAGATGGACAAAGGCGAGAGCCGCACAAGTGATAGCGGAAGAGAGAGCGCCAGCAAGCCAGTGTGTGGGCGAAAGAGGTCGTGACGCTTTGCCCTTTTATTGATGTGCTTTTAGTTACCTGTACTGGCCCGCGTTTCCCATCGCTGGCCTTCATGTGAGCACTTCCGTAGCCGACGACGAGATACGACAATACAGTTGTATTCTCCATGCTGTGTGTATTCACTTAACGCTATCGCTCTTGCTTCTTTTTGCTTTGTGCCGTCTGCGCCGTACGCCTGCGCATGTCTCACGTGTTCGCATACTTATTTTCTGTCTCCGGCGAAACAAACAGCGAGAGCAGCCCGTTTCGTTACGCATTCGCTGCTTTTTTTTTTTTTTCCTTTCTCTCGTTTGTCCCACCACGCGTTTCACGCTTTGCGCTCTTGATCGCTAATATTCTTCGCGTCTCCTGTCTTTTACGCCATCTGTTCTGCACTTCAACTCCCCAATCGACCATTTCGGTACCCGTTTCTGCGCTCCAGTTCCACGCAACTGAAAAGGGAATATATAATATATAAAAAAAAAAAACGTGTGTTAAAGGCCGATATGCTGAAAGCAATGACAACGGGTATGACCTCTCCCCCCCCCCTGTGAGAAGCAGCAAGTGTGTGCGGCCCCCACAGGTCACAGTTGTCGTTCTGCAAGGAACAATTTCTCCATGCCGGCGTGAGAGACTCCTTCGTGCCGCGTGCCGCGTGCCAGTACCGTACTTACTGTTATGAGTGGAGAGAAGAACCACGTGCTAACTTAAGCACCAGTGTCGTTGAAGTACTACGTATCGCTGTAGAGCGATGAGCCCAGCGCGTGTGAGGGGCACATGCTCATCTGATGTGTTCCACGAAAGCTGGCTGCGTCGATGAACTCTCTCGCTCTCTCGGAGCAAGAGCGCAAAGACCGCAAAGTCATTGTTTCCGCCTTCGTCTCCCCATCGATCCTCGACCTTTCTTCTTCTTCTGCTACATCTCTGTCACACAAATGATGTCCTGTACCCCACTAATACTGATCACAACTAGTCAAAGGTAACTGTTTTGTTCACACACGTGCTCGTCGTTCCGCCCTGATCGCTTTTCCTCACATTTTTTTTGTTTCTCAAAACTTCTCCTTGCATCGCTTGTTCACTAAAGGGAACTGTGCACGCGGTCACACTCCTTCCGCGATTGTTGTCTTCGAATCAGTTCTTCTCAGTGAATTACTCTCTTTTTCATCTCCATTCCTGCCGCATCTGTGTATCTACTGCTGTCTTTTTTCTTTCGTTTTGAGTTATTTTTTTTTTCTCGTGTGTGTCGGTTTCGTATCGCCACGCCACCGGCCACATTCGCCCCTCTTCCTTTGCCTACACCGCTCATTCACGCAACAGTGCGCATCGACAGCATGTCTGCGCCTGCGGACCGCGATGCGCGCGGGCGTGAGGGCGATACTTCTGAGGTGAACTTGACCACGACGGGTGCCTCGAACACACAGATGATACCCGAAACCGCGTCAAGTACGTCGCCTCAGCAAGCACCTGATGAAACCCTGCCGGGTGCAGCGGATGTGGCTGTGTTCGTTGAGGATGAACCGCCGGAGGAGCCCCTCGATATTATTCTCGGTCGCGTCCTTATTCACGCAGACAAACCGATCGAACATCTGCCAGAGCTCTCACCGCCTGAGCTGAAGATTATTGGCCGCTGCGTGACCTTCACCGGCGACACCACCATCGACGGAGAAAGCAAGCTGTTCCACTATGAGGGTCTCGTGGGTACGATCAACCGTGACACTGTGATGCTCATGCACGTCTTTCGGTTCACGGAAGACGATTACCAAGCACACAGACTAGAAGTACAGCAAGGCAAGGAGCCCGCTGAGGAGGACAGCCCTGACAAGAAGGCTTCTCCGCAGAGCGACGGCTTGCAAGCGACAGAGGGCCAGTACAATACTCTACTGGTGGCCAACAAGAGCGGGGAAAACCACGAGGAAGTGACGAAGTGCGTCCGCAACAAGCTGAAAGGGCATACGGGGACGATGGGCCCTATCCCGTTCCTCACGTTTGCGCGCAGTCGTATTCACAACGTTGAGTTTGGACGTGACCCGCGCAGCAGCTTCTACAGCCTCTTTCAGGATCCTTCCAAATCTCTCATGGACATGCAGTACCTGCGTATGTTCGTGCGCCGCTACATTGTGCACACGAGCCAGGGCAACAACCCGCGTCACGTGCCGCTGCGTGCGTTCGTGACGGTGCGGTGCGCTTGCCCGGATCTGGACAACGATCTCCTACTGTCAGTTACACGCGAGGAGATCGGCCACCTCGTGAAAGTGAACCGCGAAATTATGCGCGCCAAAATGAAGAAAAACCGACGACGCCAAGATGTCTTGGAAACGTATCGCGCGCCGGCCGGACCTTTTCACGGCACAGGGGTCCTTTACCTTACCCACCTCCCCAGCCAAACGATGACTGTTGCCCTTCTCGAACTCATCATGGTGAGCGTGCTCGCGGCATATATTGGCATCGTGTACTCGACAGCGAAGGTTGGCATCACCGCGGAGTACATCAATCAGTACCTGGGCCACCTCTGCGGTACGTGCGTGGTGTGTGGCCTCAGTGCCATTGTGACGGTGTTTCACGCGATTAAGATGACAGTAGATTGGCAACGAACATTGTCAATTGTCATTGTCCGGCTGTTTCTCTCTCTCGGGGCGTTGGCGTGCTCCCTCATGGTCATCATCGTCCTTGGCAAGGCCTTGTCCATCACCCATTTGCGCAATTTTGTGTTGCGCGGGGAAATTCTGCCCAACGACATGTGTGAGTACTACTTCACACACAGCTGCTCTGGCTTTGAAGTGTCCTGTAACGCAGACCCCTACAGTAGTTTGTGCCATTGCAGCGAATCGATTGGTGTGTTCAGTACACCGTGTTCTGGTGTCGTGCTCGGCGAACTCATCCGCAGCCTCATTCCGATCCTTTGTTTTTCCTTCGTTGTCGGTGTGCTGGCTGTTACCAACATCTACTTACACTATCGCTTAATTCGCACGTGCCGTATGTTGCGACACAGCATACGTCATGGTGCCGGCGCGGCGACCTGAGTTCTGGGGGTGGGCGCGTGTTTATTGCAGACGTCACAGATACCACGCCGTTGTAGTGCATCTCCTCTTTCTCTTCTCTTCTTTTCTTTACTTTTTTTTTTCTTGTCTCGCTCTGGCAGTGGAGATGCAAAGCAAAAGTTCGTGAAGCACAGGGACAGACAGACACCCGCTGCCCAGAGGCCCTTTTTTGTTCTCGTTTTGTGTTTGTGCGGCTGATTGTCTTGCTAACTCACCACCGTTCTTCATGCTTTTTTTTTTTTTTCACAGTGTGCCTGACCTTTGGTGTGCACGTCAGTACTTTCCGGAGACGAAAAGGTGCGCGACCCAGACGTTGTGTTCTGTTAAGCTTGCGACGTCATTAGTATTGTTGCTGTTGTTGCTGTTGCCCCCCCCCCCCCGCCGCCGCGCTTTCTTTCGTTTTCACACAAGCACACACACACACACAGAGACAGATGTCACGGTGCATCCGAGTTGAACGCGCCGTGGCCTAACCAAATGGACTTCCTGAGACTTGCGGTCAGGAACGCCTCGCGCGATGCTGCGCATACATGCTTGCATCTGCAGCGGTGACTGGAGGCCGAGTCGCTATCCAATAAAGACGAAGAACAAGTGAAGCAGTCATGCCACGGACGATTTGTCAACCAATCAGGACATTCACCAAAATAAAAAAAAGACACACGGTTCTCTCCTTCAATTCAGTTCCCCTCTCGTGAGCTCGGTTCCGCACGGCGCATGGTGAGTGGCGCTTTGACTCGCACAGCAACATGCACATATGTGCATGGGCAGAGAACCAGCAACGCAGTTCACCTCTTGGCCGCAGTCCAATACACACGGTGCAGGGATGGTACTGATCATCATCTGCGCCGTCCTGTATGAGAGCACGCGCGACTATGGAAGCACACCTCTTTCAACGGCTGCATTGTCCATCTTTTCTCCAATCTATCTCGACACTTCTTTTCCTGTATGTTTTTCCCCCTTTTCTTCTGGGGTCTTACATTTACCGGTGCTTGACTCCTAGCAGCTCAACACCTGGAAACTGACCGCACTGCCGTCCGTTCCCCCTCCCCCCCCCCTCACCTGGTGCGCTGACGACTGGTTCGCACTTTTTTTTTTTTTCGTTGTTGTTGTTGCTGTGGCTGTTACCCTCACCGCTGCTGCATCCCTTTTTCTCCACTCCTTCCCCTCTCTATGGCGTCAGCCCGCCGCCCGTCTCAGCCGCGTGACGAGAATGACTACCCGGTCGAGCAGGGGCGCGATGAAGCACCAGTGTTCTCTTCACCCTCCGAGCACCGTCCCGCAGAAGGTGGTGATGAGCCCGTGCACGAGCCGCGTCCACCCACACCAGAGCAACACCTCAATACGCAAGGTGCCCACCGGGAGGACGAGGCCGGTGGTCCCGCATCCAACCACGAGCCTGCATTTGAGGAGGAGACCATTGACGTCATTGTCGATCGCGTTCTCATTCATGACGACAAACCTATGGAGAAACTGCCGGCTCTGCAGCCACCCGAGTTGAAGATTATTGGTCGCTGCGTCACGTTCCACGGTACGTTCAAGGTCGACGATGTCGAGCGCAAAATGTTCTACGAGGGTCTGGTCGCCACCATCAACCGCGACACGTTGACGCTCATGCACGTGCACCGCTACACAGAGGCGGACTTCGAGCAGTACAAAAATGACTACGGCAAAGACAACTCGGAGTCGTTTCGACCCGCGAAGCAGCACGGCGTGGCGGCGGTAACCGCCATGCCCGGGGAACGAGAAGAGCGGACCCTCGCGAACATGGGCGGTGCGGACAGCAATGAAATGGGCTTCAACGCTGAGTCGCAGCTGCCACAAAGTCCCGCGCCTCAGAGAGACCAAGACGACCACCACGAGGAAGTGACGAAGTGCGTCCGCAACAAGCTGAAGGGCCGCACAGGCACTCTCGGGCCCATTCCCTTCATGACGTTTGCGCGCAGTCGTATTCACAACGTTGAGTTTGGACGTGACCCGCGCAGCAGCTTCTACAGCCTCTTTCAGGATCCTTCCAAATCTCTCATGGACATGCAGTACCTGCGTATGTTCGTGCGCCGCTACATTGTGCACACGAGCCAGGGCAACAACCCGCGTCACGTGCCGCTGCGTGCGTTCGTGACGGTGCGGTGCGCTTGCCCGGATCTGGACAACGATCTCCTACTGTCAGTCACACGCGAGGAAGTCGCTCATCTCGTCAAAGCTGAGCGAGCCATTCGGCGCGGCAAGCGGACAATGGAGCGTGAACGTCGCGCGCTGATCTCCACATACCGCGCCCCGAACGGGCTGTTTCGTGACACCGGCTTGATATACCTCACTAAGATCCCTCTGGCGACTTTTGTTGTTGGTGCCATCACGTTCGGTTTCACTGCGGTGTTCATCGTTTACGCGGCCCTGGTCGTCGCAATGGCTGAGCCATACGTTGTCATGCCGTACCTGCGTCAGTTCACTCCATACATCACCGCGTCATCCATCGTGTGGGTCATTAGTGTGGTGCTCACTATCTATCACGCGGTGCGCCTCCGCCTTCCCGTGAGTGACCACAAGACCCTCCTATCCTTGCGTGTGCTACTCCTCCTCGGCTCGATAGGGTGCGGTCTCATGATTATGATCACCATGGGACGCTCATTCACCGCCACGGAGTCCCGCAATTTTCTCCTCAATCAGATGTCGTCCCTTGGGCTTTCGTATTACTACGAAGAGTACCACTGCTCCGGCTTCCTCGAGTCCTGTGTTGACTATCCGGCGTCCAAGCTTTGTAGGGTGCCGAACAGTGGCTTCCCGACACCTTGTCATCGCACCATGCTATCGCAATTTGAGAAGGCCTGCTTGCCGCTCGTCATTTTCGCGTGCATCGTGTTCTTTCTTTCGGTTATTCAAATTTATCTGGCGTACCGGTTCGTTGCGGTCGGGCATCTCATTGAGCGCCGCCTAGCCACCGCTGGAGAACGAGTGGGCTGACGATGGTTTGCTCTACTCTCCACGCGTCTGTTTGGTGCGGGCCTCGACGCTGAACCCGCGTTTTTAACTGCTCTCCGCAACGCTCTTGAGAATTGTGGACTGCCGTTATGGTCCGCAGCGGTGCTCTTCTTGCTTCGTTGCGGCTTCTTCTACTGTTTTTTTATTTCATCTTCTTTGAGGTCATTGTCGTGGCGGTCAATCAACCCGGTTCTTATTTCAGATGAGCGTATTCTTTCCTTGAAGTCCTTTTTTTTTTTCTGCTCACAGAAATATCCGTCAGTCCCTTCGGGAGTCGTTCTGCACGCGTCGAACCGTGATGTTATCGCTGCGGGCTGCGCTGCACATGCACACAGACGACCGAACTCCCACCTAAACGACACAAACGTTTTCGTGCGAAGATGCGTTCACGGCGTCGCATTTTGGCCTCCTGCTCTTATCACGCTTGCTTTCAGCGATGCAGCCTTGCTCACGTGATGAAGTGTGCGTGTTGTTTTTCTTGTTGTTTGTTTGCGCTTTGAACGTGTTGAATATCGACAATTTAGTGTGTATGTGGAGGCTGTGCGCGGAAATCTCTCAAGTCAATCCGTCCACTACCGACATACGAAGTTGTTATGTGCTACTTCCAACCTTGACGCTGTTATTCATCGCTTTTTTGATTCCCCGCTCACACCAAGATCGCCCGTGCCGAAAGTGAAGGTGTGGCGTGCGCGCAGTCGCCACGCAGCGCTGAGGTGTGCCGGTAGGCGTGCCAGCGCCCCGCCAACCACTCTAGGCTACAGCGGCTGTCCTCCATAGAGAACGCCGCGGACCTGCAACCTCAGCGGCGCACACACACATAGAGAGAGGGAGCTGATGCCCCACTCCACCCGGTCGTTACCATCACTCTCCACTCCCTCCCTGTTCCTCCTGATGTTCCCTACTCACTGGTGCGTTCACATGCGTGTGTCTCTTTGATTAGTCTTTTTTGTTTGTTTGTTTTAAAGATATTTCTCCTGTGGCTCCCACGCACGTCCGAACCACAGCAACAGCAACGAAGGCGCGTGCCCATGTCAAGCGGAGGCGATGTGAAACGCGAGGCGCTACCGAAAACAAAAGATGTTGTCACAACCGTTTTTGGCGTCGTGAAAGACTACAGCCGTCTTGCTTCCCAAATTCCTACCGAGGACTACGAGTACCACGAAGCCTTTCCGGACTTCACGAAATGTGTACAAGACCACAGTAGCACACTTATCGACGTGATGGACCGATGCATGCAGTTGATCCCAAAGCGGCGTCGTACTTCGCTCCGCTCGAGCCCCAACGGAAGCGGTATGCCAGAACTCACAGAACCGCAGCGGGCGGCGGCCATGGACGCCATTGACTCGCTCCTTGAGTCCGTCGATTCCGTGCTTGACGAGATGAAGGGCCGAAAGCTCGATGCAAACGACCAGTTGGCGGTCACGTTCGGCTCGGAGCTCGGCCGCGAGCAGGTGAGAGGCGATGGCAATGGCGATGCCGGTGCGGCGCTGGGGTCGCGCGGTACCGGCGTGCGGCGCCCACAACTCACTTTCGAGCACCCCGTAGACAACTCGGATGCGCCATTCGTGCCCGTGTACTACGACGCCAAAGGCGTACGCCACGTTGGCGAGGCCCATGTTCACCCCTTCGAGGCCGCCGTGAAGGCGTTCCATCCCCCCGCCGCTCTGCTGGTCCCCCAAGTAGACACGCCGTACCAGCCCCTCGCCACGTGCCCGCTAAAGTTCGTGGACACTGTGTCGGACCTTGAAGAGGCTGTGAAGGAGCTCCTGCAAGAGACGGAGATCGCCATTGACCTTGAACACCACGACTTTTACTCGTACCAGGGCTTCACTTGTCTGATGCAGATCAGCTCGCGGACTGTAGACTATATTGTCGACTGCTTGCAGCTGCGTGCGTCTATGCATGCCCTCGCGCCTGTGTTCCTCAACCCAAATATACTGAAGGTGTTTCATGGCGCCCGTGAGGATGTGAGATGGCTACAGAAGGACTTTGGCCTCTATTTGATCAACTTCTTCGACACTGGTATCGCTCTTCAGACGTTACACATGCCGTACAGTCTCGCCTTTGCGGTGGACCACTTCTGCCAGGTGAAGCTCAACAAAAAATACCAAACTGCGGACTGGCGCACACGGCCGCTGCCCGCAGAAATGGTGAACTACGCTCGCCAAGATACGCACTACCTACTGTATGTCTACGACCGACTCAAGTCGCTGCTCCTCAACAGTGAGAGCCGCGCGTCAATTGGCAACCTGCTGGTGCATGTGTTTTCAGAAAGCAAAGCGTTGTCTCTGCACATCTACGAGAAGCCGGCGCTCGACCCTGAACAGACGTACAAACACGCCTTGGGCCGCAGCCTGGGTGGACTGAGCAGTGTGCAGCAAGCCGTCGCCAAGGCCGTCTTTAACTGGCGTGATGCAGCCGCCCGCGAGGTCGACGACTCGCCCACCGCTGTGATGCACTTGTCATCGGTGCTCGCGATTGCCTCAAAGCTGCCCTCGTCGTCCCGAGAACTACTCCGTTGTTGCAGCCCAGTGAGTGTTGTTCTCAGGCAGCACGTTTCCGAGGTGCTGGAGCTTGTGCGTGGTGCCGTTGGTAACTCGGACGGCGCTTCGGGTGCCGCCGCAGGCAGCGCTGAGGCGGACGGCGCTGATTTTGGGGGCGGGCACGGCTCTGCGAATGATGTCACAATGGCGTTGGCGAGGCGCCGACCGTGCGGTATCTACAGGCCCATGACTGGTGCCCTTCCTTCGATAGGTAGCATTATCCACACGGTCGGCGGCTTCGACGGCCATCCGGACCAGAAGCGCGAGCGCGAAGACGTGCGTGGTGCGTCTGAGTTGGTTCTGCTCTCTGACAGCCCCTCTGGCTGGTTCTGCGCGATGCGTCAACTCGCGTCCTCCCTCGCGAAACGACCCGCTGTCGTCGTTCCCCTCCCTGGCAGTGACCTGCTCGAAACGCTGCACGCCGCTGCCCACTCAAAGGCCAAAGTGGATGCCGAAGCCCCGCCTCATTCAAACGACGCGTCAGGATCCAACATGAGTGACGACGAAGGAGAAGCCCCAAACGACGGCGTCGATGAGCAACTACCTGGTGACGCGAGCACCACACCTGACTTTACGGCGTTGCTTCCCAAGGAAAGCGTGGAGGAGGAAGGGGCAGTGGCGCTGCGCGACAAGTACGGCACCGGTGCGAAGAACCGCCGTGCGACAAAACAGCAGCACCAGAAAGCGAAGCGGAGCTAGCGAGTATCTTCTCCCTCCCTCCCTCCTCCCTCCGTCCTCACCTCCGCGGCTCTCTGGCTCTTTCCGCATCACTGCGCTACAGCACGGAAGGTTGTGGTGCGTGCATGACCATACCGTGTCTCTTTGCTTGTGTTGGCCGTCCATTAACTAAGCGTTTAACTGACATCTAGGTTTAAGAGCATTGGCTCGTATTTGTGCTCGCAGTAAAAAGAAAGAAAAAGAGAGCTGCCAGTTCAAGCCCTATTGCGGCGCTGTCAATCGATTAGCGCAGTGCGGGTAGCACAAGTGGAGGACGGCTTCATCGCGCACCGCGGGAGAGCCGCTGCCACGTGTCAAGACATGAAGAGTTCCCTTCAGCAGGGCGACACGCTATCACATCTTGTCCCAGAAGGGAGGGAAGAGAAGACTGGCAGTCGGGGTCGGTGTGTGACGCGGGAAGTCCGCGCTGATGCTGCCTGTATGCACACCTCGCTCCATTTTGGTTTTGAGGTTGGTTCCTCTACTGCGCACTACCGTCTTTTCTTCGACAATGTTCAATGCAACAAGGGTTTCCCTGTTTCTCTCTCTATCTCTATCTCTCAAATGTCTCTCCCTCTCGCTCGGCTCCTCTCTCTCTCTCTCCCTCTCGCTCGGCTCCTCTCTCTCTCTCCCTCTCGCTCGGCTCCTCTCTCTCTCTTTCACTCTTCGCGATATCTTTCCAGCTGGTTCATCAGTACACGGGGTACTTTGCGCACACTTAGATCAATGCCTGTTGGCTTTCGGAACCGTGAGCTCCTCGCGGGCATCACTTTTGAACCAGGGACGATTTCCTCCGGTGAGGACCTCGACAGCGAAGTGTGCAGGCCGTCTGAGAGTGGCTCAGATGGGAACGGCGACGGCACGCCCGCACCCGAACCGCGGAAGCTATCCAACGATTCACTCGAACAAAACCAGGCGACGATGAACGTCATTACCTGCCTAAAAATTGCGCTCACCAAAAGCATCACTAGCATTTCACACCCAGAGAAGCAGCGCCCGCTGAACCCGAAGAGGGATTTCTCTATTGAGACAACTGTTGAATATCACGCGCGGTCGCGAGAGGCGAGGGGCGGCGCCAGCTGCTGCGGCCCGTCGACCGTGAAAAACCGTAGGAAGCGGACAGACCGCAACTCGGCCTACCTGGTGTTCGACGAAATCACGCCGACTGAGCGGACGCTGAGTGACGGCGAAGTGGCGCGAGCGGCTCTGTCCCGCCAGGAGACCGCACAAGCCGACGTGGGGGCGGACGGCCATTTACGTACGCCGTCCAGGCCGGCTTTCAAGATGGACGACTTCGCATGCGACATGGAGGCCGATTTTGATTACGAAAATGAGGGTGAGATGCCGCCCGTCGACTTCAAGTTCACCGACTATTCGCCCATGTGCTATCGCCACATCCGTGCGTTTCTCCAGGTTGACCCCAAGACATACTGCGACGTGCTCCACTACAGCCGCTGGCATAGCATCCCCACGCCGGGGAAGTCGGCCGCGCAGCTCTTCTTCTGCGGGCGCGACTGGGTGATCAAAACGATGAACAAGGAGGAGAGCGAATTTCTGCGTGAGATTCTACACCGCTATTACTACCACATTCGCGACAACCCGTTCACCCTGCTGCCGCACTTTGTCGGTCACTACCGGTTGGAGATCGGCTCCGATACGTTCAACTTCATCATCATGCAGAATGTCTTTGCGACGACCAATACCATCCACGAGAAGTTCGACCTCAAAGGCAGCGTCATTGGACGGTACGCCTCGGAGGTTGAGAAGGTTCGAGCGACGTGCACACAGAAGGACCTCGACTTGCACAGCCCTATTCATATCGGTGCCGCCCGACGCGCGTTGCTGATCGAGCAAATCAAGAAGGATTGTAGCTTCCTGAAGCGGTGCGAGATTATGGACTACTCGTTCCTCGTCGGCGTTCACTACTTACCCCTAACGACTTCTAAGCTCACGAACACCAGCGCACAGTCAGCCGCGGCAGTCGGCAACAGTAGCTTCAGCAACGCCGCCGGCATGACACGTAGCCGTGGTGGTGGTGGTGCCACTGGGAGCCTCCCGCTTGCTGCCACGCGCAGCTCGTTGACCAATGGCCCATCGTTGTCTCACGGGTTCGACATGGAATTCGGCGGGGCAGCAGACGCGACCGCAGAGAACTGGCATCTGACCTCGGGGGCGGCTGGAGGGGGCGGCACCGGGATCGCTGGACAATCGTATCCGCTCGCCAGTGTCATCCCTGTCACACATCGCCAAGCCGCTCCGCAGTTAGAGCCGCTGGATGGGCGTTGCTTCACGGAAACGGAGGGTGGTATGCTCTGTAACGATGTGCCCGGCCTACGCAAAGAGCTCTATTACATTGGCATCATAGACGTTTTGCAGAAGTACAGCGCCCGTAAAACTGTGGAACACGCGCTTTTCGGCATCATTCACGATCGTAAACGCATCTCATGTGTGAATCCCGACGACTATGCGGATCGTTTCTTGGCATTTATCTCAGCCATCATCGTATGAAAGATTGTTCTTTGACCCTTGTGTACCTGCTTCTTTTTCTTACATTTGTGGTTTGATTTCGTCACGACGCGGATGTATTGGGTCACCCGCGTATTTTCAAGGCCCGTCTCGCAGCGCAGGGTGCGCAGCACAGAACGCGTACGGTGACAGAAGCGAACGACCACACTATCCATGGGGCAGCGCAGCAGGCTCCGCCCGTCCTGCCGTCCTGGCGCGCCTTGACTGACCCTCGCACTTGCGTTCGTGCAACACACGCTTCAACGTGACGGTGAGCCGCACCGCCCCGCGAAAAGACTTCCTTTAAGCATACAAGTACCCCTCATCTTATGTTTCGAACACGCGCCTCAACGTGCATCGTTTTTGTGTTTGCTCTTCTTTCCACGGAATGGTGAAAAGGTTTAGATAAAAAAAAAAAGAAAAAAAAAACAGAGATCAAGCCGAGAAGGCCGCATCCCTGAACAAAGTCGCTCGACTCCAGCTCCGTTTTAATTTTTGTTCAAGTCCTACTTCCGTGTAAGCGCGTCACGGAGTTCACGTATACCATCCTGTGCGTCACTTAGATTGACCGTACCCCTCCGAGGAGGCTAAACCACATTGTTTTACACGTGCCCACGCGTGCTCGTCCCCTGCCACTATGCACAGTCCTGGCTCGTTGAATCATTACTTCACCGTCGTCGACGACTTCTTCAACAAGACGTTCCGCGATGACACGAGTGTGTTCGTGGCGGTAAAGGCACGGCAAAACTCGGAGGCCGTACCCGGGGAGAATCTCTTTGTTGTCGGCAGTCGTAGAGCTGCAGATACGGGTGCAGCGTCCTCGGGCAACGTCCAATCGCTGTCGAACGCGCCGGCACAGAAGTCAGAGGCAGGCACACCCACGTGGGCTTGCTTTTCCCCACGCATGTGGATTCACCGCGATGGCACGACTCTCGGGAAGGTGAAGCTGTCATGTGGGACCGATGTACTGAACATTTGCCGCATCGAACAGGGACTGATGTTGAACAGTCGTGGTGTGGTAGCGGGCTTCGGCAAGGTCGACGACCTACTAGACGGTCTCACCGTTAGTGGGCGAGTGCACGTCAACACTATCGCGCCAGCATCGGAAGATGTCACCTCTGTTCGCGTGAACTACCAGCGCAGCGACTTCTACTCGAACGTCGGCTACCAGCGCAATGGCCTTGGCAGCAGCAATTTACTCGTTGACTGCGGCACCCTGTTTCTCAACTTGTTGGCCGGTGTCGGCCTCGAGCGGCGTCAGCTCTCCTTCTTGGAGCAGCAGGACGGACTCGAGCAGATTGACGTCATGTACGGTGGACTTGGTTTCACGGGCGTTAACTGGTCTGTCGCGGCGAAAATGACACGCGGAAGCGACGCGTGGAGTGCCGCTCGGCTCGCCTTTCTGCAACGTTTCTCTGCCTCGACAGCGGTCGCGTGCTCGTATGTGTACGATATCCCCGCTTCGCGGGCAGACGTGACGATCGGCTTCACGCAGGGGTTTCGCCTCCGTGTGCCTGCGGTGCTTCAGATGCGCCGTGGGGAGCAGACCAGCACCTCATGGACGACCCTCGCGCCACTCTCCTTCGCGTGTAAGGCGAGCAGCACCGGCGTCGTGGCTGCGACGCTGCGCGGCCTCTTCAACGACTCGATCCGATGGGGCATTGTGGCTCAGCGTGACATGCGGAGCGCGGAGAGTCCAGTGAAGTTTGGTGTCAACATCACCATGCAAGCCGAATCGTGAGTCATATAGATTGGTGCCTTTCTCTGTGTTTTCCCTCATCATTTCGATCATGCGTCTCAGTGCGCGGTGTTGCCGTTCTCTGTACCCTGCCTTTCTGATAGCGGGCGCCAAAGTCATGCGTTAGGCGGTTCACTTCCTTCTGGCACGGGTCTGTGTGTTTTTTTTTCCCCGCCGATCTTCATGGTCTCTCCTAATAGAACGTGTGTAGTATCTCTACGATAGAACATTCCCACGCTTCCTCAACAGGAGCGATAACAGTGCGCGATGGCACATACACTTGGTAAAGAAAAATAAAAAAAATAAAGAAAAATAAAAGTGTGATGCTCCCACGACACATCGGGTCAACTGTGGAACCGCGGTGACGACACCGAGCACGTCGGGCGCTCTTGACGTGCCTGTGCTGTCGCCCCAGAGTCGCCATCGCATTAAGCAACGAGAGAGGTGCAGGAGCTGTGGCGTGCCGTAGGTGCCCTGAGCGCATGGTAAAGCATAAGAACGAAACATGACGACACAACCGTCTTGTCTCGAGCGGCGACAAGAACAGGACGAGCGGCGTCTTGTTGTTGTTGTTGTTGTTTTGTTCCACTGTCGCTGATTTCACACGCAGACTCGCGTCGCTTTCGCTTGCACTCATCTAGGCAAAGACAGCGCTCACCACTGCCTCCCGCGTCGACAGCGAGTGGCGCACACTCACAGGCCTCACACGTCACTCTCTTCTGACCTCCTTTCCTCTGTCACCCTCCACCGCGAACACCCAATCTCATCCGGCAATAGCATTAAAAGTCAACATTTTTTTTTTCTTTGTTAAACATCACTCAAAAGAAACTTAAAGAGGCGACCGCACAGATCGCCATACACGCAGGGCAGTGAAACGAACGCCACCGTTCCACACCCGTCACGTTACCGGTACACGTCGGTGTACGTTGGCTATTTCTCTTCCTTGTTCTCTAGCGTGGGTGTTCCCTGCGCACAAGCCATGGTAGCCCTCTCGTCAGCTCAGAGGCACAAGGCGGTGATCGCGTTTTTCATTGGGCTCCTGTTGTTCGCCCTACGGTACCTGTATGCTTGGCTGACGCGCAAAGCCATTGATGGGAAGCGCAGCTCAAGTTCGTCCTCGAAACGGCATTCGGCCCCCTCGTCACGGCACAGCAGCCGTGATGGAAAAAAAAAGAGCAGCAGTGGCCATCACGCATCCTCCTCCACGCGCCGCAAAAAGGTTGATCCCGCGCTGCCGACACTCATGATTTTGGTTGGCATCCACGGCAGCGGCAAAACGTCCTGGGCGTCGCAGTATGTGGACCGAGTGAAGAAGTCTTCGATCTGCATCAGTTCCGACACAATTCGCGCGCGGCTCACAGGAACCGTGAGCAACTACGATCGCGAAGGTGAGGTGGAAGCCATGCTGCTGAAGGAAGTGGAGCATCAGATCGGGCTGAAGCGGAGCTGCGTTATCGACGACTGCCAACACAATCTCGACGAAGCATTCCGCGCCAAGCTCCTGGCGATGGCAGGGGAGGGTGCGTACAACCGCGTGGTTCACTTCTTCCCTATCAAGCAGTTGTTTGCCAGCGCGCGCATTGAAAAAGATATCAGTGACGGTAAACTACGCTACGTCCCGTCGCAGGCAGAGCTGGAAGTGCAGTCGCACAAATTTGACGAGGCGGAGAAGATGTGTAAGAAGGAAGGGTGGATTGAAGACAAGTAGTAGCTCACCGGTACCATCGTGATCCTCTCTCTTTGCGTTTGGCTGCTGGGGTTTCTTCTTCTTTTTGATGCTCACGTCCTCTTGTTGTGTCCCACTTCTCTCCCTTTTGTTCTTGTTTCTCTAGATGATTATCACCCTAGACTTTGTCTCCCTTACCGCCAGTGTTGTGTTACATGGTTGCGTATTGACGCTCAAAAAGTGTTCCCGTATAGACCTACAATCAAGGTCAGCTAGAAAAAAAGCGCCATGCGACACGAGCCGCTCACGCAGCGGTTGTTCGAAGGGCACTGCGACAAAAGACGATCCGCGTATCGTGGCAGAGGTGGACTCGTTCTTCTTTGTCCCACGTGCGCCTTCTCTTCCTGGCACCTGACACAAGTGCCACACGAAAGGCACCTGTGCAAAACAGGTTCCACGCGCGCACCACGAGCCGTCCTGCGCAGTCAACCGAACTCGGTCTCTGGGCTCTTAGTGACACAGTCTTGCTTGTTTCATCCTCTCTGCGATTGTTGTCGGTTCCACGCTCGATGAGTGCCTCATCTCATTCTCTCCTTGTTCCTGTTGATCACTTACTCTGCACGTTCACAAGTTAGTCAAGTCTCCGGTGTCGTCTTTGTAGGGACCACAACACGCGCGGGTAAATGTGTAAGCGGTGTAGTCGCTCAGCACAAACGTCCGGGATCATGACACCTCAACGTTGCGGCGAATGCATGAAGTGCTTGCTACGCAGTACTAGTTGATTGTTTGTTGATTCGACTGAGTGCTACCAAAGCAGTACGAGATAGCTGAGCCTGCCTTTCAGCTGGATGACTACAGGGTCACATCGAATGTGTATGGCGTCGCGATGAAGTCGATCCGTTGACAAGCCGTATTTCTGGGCGTCGCGTCCTCCAATTCCACAATGGGCGGCTGGCGCAAGTAAATACAGCGAGACTCGTGTGTCTGTGTCTGTGTGTATGTATGTGTGTGTACGTGTGTGTGTGCGAAGTGCTTGCTACGCAGTACTAGTTGACTGTTTGTTGATTCGACTGAGTGCTACCAAAGCAGCACGAGATGGAGTGTGGGTGTATAGCTTCATCATGGTGTTGCCTTGATGTTTTCGTACCGGGGAACTGCTTTCCCGCGAGTGTCATTCGCAGCGAAAAGAAGCGCTACCAAAAAAACAGATCACGTGAATCTGGCCACCTTCGCTACAACTTCCGTCCACTACTTGTCACCCCTTTTGTCAGCAGCACAGCGATGGACTGACGCGTGCTCGGCTCGCTCCTTGATAAAAGGCTCACGATACGCTGAACTCGCTTTTTTTTTCCTCTCTTCTATCCGTCCTCATCCCCACCATCCCCACCCGCACCCGCACCTCACGTTCTCACCCCGCAACGCGTCGTCGAATTCTGTGCCTCCTGACTCGAGCAGTGTCTAGTGCTGCTACACGATCGCACAAGCTGCGGGAGTGACACTCAAGTGACAAGTCTACATCAGGGTTTTATTTTTACATTTCCTAGCTCTTCGTACACATCGCGGCAGATATCCTCCCCCCACTGCTGTTCACTACCTATTTCGCCATCGCCCAATAGCGAACGACGAGCGGGGATGGAAGGACCTGTGCTACTGGCGGCGTCGAACCTCAAGAACTCGTCAGGCGAGGCGCGTCAGTTCGACTGTGAGATTAGTTGGCTTCCCGCGCTTTCTGAGCAGCGGGCGGCTATTTCTGCAGAGGTGCGTCACTGTTACGGTGCACACGTGAAATCGGTCGCACCGGTATCCGCGAGTCCTTCTGTGCCGGGGGGAGCAACGTGCAATGATGAGGACTCCGTGGACTATAGCGGCGATGAGCGGAGCAGCACTGACACTGAGAACCCCTTCAGCTCGTCCTCTCGCGTGGATAGGCTGCAACTTCACGCGCTTCACCGGCGACGCTTGTATCGCCAATACGCATCTGATCTGGCGCACCTGTCGGATATGCACTACTTTTATCGGCTGCTCATGTGGTGTCATGATCGACACATTTTTCTCCACCCAGCCTTGTGCATGCACCGTGGACGAACGCAGTTTCGCGACCACTACTTCACCGTTCGTGAGCCGGTCGCACAGTATACGCCTCTGCTCGCGATTCCCGAGGCACTGGTAATCGGCTTCAAAGAGACCACAGACGAAAACAACAACGACATGGAACGCAACAGTCTCTACGATGCGAGGCGTGAAAAGGAGTTCAACGAGTTGAACTCCGGTGAAAGCAGCGACACAGACATTTGCCAGTTCTTCTTCGCTTCGCTCGGCATGATTGTGTCTGATCTCATCACCGCGCGCAGCAGCCCGCTCACAGATCCGCGCCACGACTTCGCCGAGCTGCTTGGCAAGGTGCAAGCGCTGAAGAACGCGCCTTACTTTGAAGACAACGTTGTCTTTGATTCCGAAGAGACGTGTCTTGCCGACGTGCTGCTACAGATGATACGCAACTACATAAATGGTGGACCGCTGGTCAACAAGGTGCCTCGCTCCGACCTCCAATGGGCTGTCAGCGTGTGTCTTTCTCACTCCACGCCTCTGCAAATCGGCACGAAAAAGTCTATCGGTATTATTCCCATGGTTCACCTTTTCCCCCACGGCGGACTGGCGACGAACAGCTATGTGGTCGCCCGCACCGGTCGGGAAGGCTCGGCAGAGAAGCTGAACGGCTACTTTCGCCATCAACACGGTCTTGACTTTGGGACGCAGGGGGACGGCCGCTGGGTCTTTGTCGTCCCAGAGCGCGACCTCAAGGCTGGCGAGGAGGTGTGCCTGCAGGCCATGGCACCCGTCTGTGATCGCGACGATGAGGCGGAGCAAATGTGGCGACTCTCCTGTGGCACCACGCCGAAGAGCTACAAGAGCTCGCGTGTTGTGGCGCAGCGACAGGCGGACGTCACAGCCACGATCGTGCGCCGGGGCGAGGAGAAGCTGGCGGAGGCAGAGCGGCGGCGGGCCGCCGCGTTGGAGCGAGACACCCCTGTCGAAGAGAACTCTGACTTGGACGAACTATGAGACCGCGAGGTTTTGGCGTGTGAAAGGCAAACCTCTTCCTATTCTCTCGACGCTGTAGTAGCAGTCATTTGTGACCTCTCGAAGTCACAACATTGTATTCACGACACAAAAGTATCAACGACGTACCGTGCGCCTTCACTCGACGCGCGGGAAGCGTTGGCGGCACCTCATGCGCAACAACAACGACAACAAGAGGCTAATTCGCCAATTGAGTAGGCCCACAAGGTCCTGTCCCGGACAGTTAGCTCTTGCCTCCCTCTCTTTCCGTCTACACCGACGTGCTCATCACTCCACCTCTCACACATGTGTGTGTGTGTGCACCGAGACGTACACTCACCATTCTTTGTGTCCTCATTCCTCCGTCTTCCTTCCCTACCGATCCCCTCCTGTCGTCTGACTGCACACGCGCTCTCCTCGTCGTTTCTTTCCACACACGTCTGATCTCCTCCTTGCGAATAGTTTTCACGAGTCACCTCCTCTCGCTCTAGCCGTTTGACGTGCCTTTGTGGCCGACCTTCGCTTCCGTTTCGATACTGGAAGGCCTCCGGAACAGCCGACGACGATTGCACCGTGGCCGCTCCGCAAAGACATAGGACGTACCTGTATTTCGCTCCTCGACGCAGACCCGCAAGACGAGATCACCTTCTCATAGCCTAGAAGTACTCGACACTTGTGCGACGCTCCCCTCCCACGGCCGTTGCTGCGACCACAGCCCAACGACTTTGGTGCACCTTCTCTCGCTCCCAATACCGGCAACTTCTTGTCACTTGGCTCTATCCCTTACCCTGATTTTGATTTTTGTCGCTGTTGTTGCCACGCATTCCTGCTCACGGGCCTACTCCTCCTGTCTCTTCCTCTCTGTCTTTGACACTTGGGCGTTGGACATCTCATTGTGTAGGTTGTTTTGTAGCGTTCATCGGTTGTCCCTCAGATCTTCTCTTGTGCTGACGTGGTTCTGCGCACACGTGTTGATTGCCGCTCGTGCGCTGCAGTGGTAGGGACACAAGGAAACTGAGACACAGTACGTGTAATCTCGCCATGGGCCGTCGTGATCGTAGCCCCACACGCGCCAGCGATCGCAAGCGCGACAGGGAGCGCGACAGGGACCGCGATCACCACCGTGATCGGGACGTCGACCGCCGTCGCAGCAAACGTCACAGAACAGAATCGGATCGTCGAGGTAACCGACGTCACCGCGAGCGCAGCCGAGACCGCAGCCGAGATCGCGGCGACCGTCGCGGCAGGGACGCCAACCGCAATCGCCGTGCTGGGCACGTTGATGCGGCGGGTGGACGATCCAAGCGCGGAGACACGGCGAAATCCCTGCCGCCTCTCGCCAATGATTGCTTCTGTTACATTTGTGGCAAAAACCACTGGACGGTGGGGTGCCCCCGCCTGGCCGCACGCCCGGCGGACTATCCCTGGATGAGTCGCACCAAGGGCTGCTGGCGCTGCGGTCAGAAAGGCCACCCTGCGTCGCAGTGTACCGTACGCAAGTACCGATGTGCGCAGTGCGGCGATATTCATGACACAAAGGACTGTGCGTACGACCACATTCCCGAGGAGTGGCACGAATTCTTCGACCCGCTGACGAAACACGTCTTCTACGCGCGCAGCGACGATGCGAGTGAGGTACAGTGGCTGCCCCCCTCACACGAGCTGGACGTGGTCATGTGGCACTGCAAGGCGTGTCAGCACCTCAACCCGAGCAAGTACAACGAGTGTCTCGTCTGCCATAGCGCGCGGCCCGTAAGTCTCACTGGTGCTGATGCCGAGGGAAATGATGGTGCTGATGCCGCCATGTCGTCCTCGAGTAGTAGCGATGACGACGATGAAGAGGACGACGACGACGACGATGACAGTCATACCCGAAGCTCTTCGCTTAGCAGCCGCGCGTGATCTCCGGAGTTCTGATTGCCGATCACCCCGTCCACGTTGTTCTCCCTCTTGTACCTTCTCGGACTCTGACTTCTTTTTTCTTCTCTCCTCGCCCCAGAGCCGCTTAACACACGTTCCGTAAGCTTCCTCAGAACACTGAAAACAGACGAGACGGCCCGCTCGACTGTCGTCCCGTGAAAAGGTCGCTGTCTAGAGCGACTACATCGATTGCTCGTCCACTCCAGGTCGGGTATATGAAGCATGTATGAGGGGCGCTGTCGCACCCATCGAGGTACGAAACCGCGAGGCCCCAAGTATCTCTACTATTGCTTTTGTCACTAGCGGACGGCACTGACACACACGTGCCACCGTGTTAAATGTAGCCCTTGATATCGCGCACACTCGTCCTCGTCCTCTCACCTCTACTTCTTCCTGAACTCCTCTCGGCTATCATCTTCCTCGTTTTCAGACACAATAGACGTGATTGTTCATCCGTGTCGCGAAGTGGCGGTCAGGAAGCGCCGTAAGACGCAGGCGTACACGCACGTACGCATACGCACAGGACTACATAGAGATTATCCGCGACGGGGTGCGTGAATCGACCCACCTCGACATACTTCACGGAATCACCCGGAACTTCCGCATAGATTGCACAGGGCATCCGTTCCGTCTCTTATTGGAGCCCTGCCCGTTGGGAAATCACCCACTCCGGCACCTCACGTGTGCTGAATGTTCTTGACGCGCAAGCAGACTGACAGCCAGCAGGCCGCGTCAGCAAAGCCCGTCGGCCGCCTTCCTTTTCCGTCCGCACCCAAATGTGGGCTGTACTCTGTTGTGCCGCCTCCTGGGCTGGCTGAGGGTGACGCAGATAATCACATCTCGGTGCCACCCTCCATCGTAGCGCTGCAGAGACGCGTAGCGGAAAGGCGCCAAGCCGTACCGCCCGACAAGACTGACTACTTCGATGTACTCTCAGTGAGTGCCGCGCGCGCTTTGCCCTGTTCCGAGTGTGCCTTGAGTGTGCAGTTGTCGAGCAAGACGATTGCCTACAGTGTTCACACAACCTACGATCTGAGCGACCTTGCTGAGACGGAAGCGACAGCGGTCGATGCGGAGCCACAGTGTGTGTTTCTGTTCCCGTTCAGCGAATGCGGACCGGGTACGCAGTCTTTTCAGGTGCTTGCCGGTGGGCAGCCGCTACTAGGCGAGATTGTGCGCGTGCGCCGGCGCGACGGCCGCCTCATTTCCTCATCGCATCGAAAGTGCTTCCTCGCCGAGACCAGCGATATGAGTGACGAGGACCAAGCGAATGTCGACGGCTCTCTGTGTGCGCCAAATACTAGCTCGCGCGCATCACCAGCTGGCCGCACGTCACCATCAGCGCCGCGGAGTGGCATGAAGTTGCTGTATCTGTACGTAGTAGAGCGTTCTATGCTGCAGTTTCTGATATCAGACCTGCTGCGCGCAGGACACAAGTCTGTCAAAATAGACGTGCAGTGGCGTAATTCAATAACACCACCAGTGGACAGCCAACGACAGGAGCCGCTTCACGTTCCGTTTTCGTACTACTGCGTGCCCCGAACCCCCGATCGCATCAACTGTACCGCACAGTTCGCTGAAGGTACGCGCATCCTGATCGTGAAGAGCCCCAACTGCCGCGGTCCGCTATCCCTGCAGGCGCGGGTGGACGGTCATATGGCAGAGGTGCAGGCCGCCTGTATCAGAGTCGATGGGCGGCGTGAGACGCAGGCGTTAGCCGCGTATCGACATCCTCTCGACTACCTCTGGATGTTCGAGTTCTATTTCGGCGCGCCGCCCAAGAGTCGGGAGGAGATCAGCGTGTGGGGCTTGACAGTAGTGATCCTTGTCGCCGCACTTATCGTCTGGTATGTGCTCACTAAGGACCTCGAACTGTGAAGTGCGGCATGCTCACTCCTTTTTTTTTTTTTTTTTGCAAGTCTCACTCGTACGCAAATCTGTTGTCGCAGAACATGCAGACCCGAGAACAGTCGTGCCACAAACAGAGTATATGATTCGTGCTCAACCTCCCGTGTGGCGATTTGTGTATGTGCATTTCGTCTTTTGTGAGCCACTCAGCCCAGCTGTCGTCGCTCGTACCGTCAGTGGGGGCGCCGACCCTCTCTGGACACGCTAGCCACAGAGCGCTAATTGCTTACTGCCCCCCCCCCCCCTCCATTCCTCCTCTCGATGTAACCCTATGTCTCTGTGCGCATCATTTACGGCTCAAAATCGGCGTACGCATTGCTTCTTTTTTTTTTTCGTTCTTGTTGTTGTTCCCTTATACGCACTCGTCCTGAGTCCCGCAGCGTAAGTGATTCCAGCTTTGCTCCGATGGAGCCCAACGCACGCAAGCTGACACCAAACGAGGCGGTGAGCCACGCAGAGAGTGAATACTTTCAGCGCCTTGGCACTGATCCCAACTTCCGATATAGTAAGCAAGACCTAGACGCCCAAATTCGTGAAGCGTTTCGCCGCCGCAACCAGACGGACGTCGAGCGGCATGTAGAAAATCTCGCGATCGGCAAGGGCCTCGGCGATGCCGCGCACAACAGTCTAAAGACTGGTCTGTACAATCCACGTGTCATTCTAGAGCCCCTGACGACCGCAGAAAAGCGGCAGTGGGTACGTCTCGACTTGACCGAGGTTCCGCAGGCCACGGAACTCATGTCGGGTGAGATACCAGCTTCTGACGTAGCGCAAGAGCAGGCCGCAAGCGGTAGCCCGCGACCGCACTCCGCAGGACCGACCACGGAGAGCGATGACAGGCGCGCGGCCAGCCTTCGAGGCTCGGATTCTGAGGCGCTGGGGTACGGATCCGCTGAGACGTCCACGACAACAATGACGAATGTCTCTTTCACCGAACACTATCCGCTTCTTGAGCAGCTGCGATGCACGTATCGCTCTGCTCAGACCGTGCTAGACGTGCGCTCAGAAGTTGAGTCCAACCTTGCGACGACTGTCATAGAACTTGACCGCGGCTGCAGTCCATTTACATTCCAGGAGGTGCTGCAGTCCATGTGCGATGCCCTCGCCGCTCTTGAGCGCGGCGACCTCAACGAGGAAGTCGCACTGCCCTTGTGCGTGCGCGAATTGCCAAGCACCGATCCGAAGACGCGTGCCGCGCAGATGGCGTCGAACAAGCTGACGCCGTTGTTCCTGCAAGGCGTCGAGGAAGTGCTCGCATTCGTGAAGGAGCAGGTCTTCCCTATTGCGTACGATGTTCTGCCAGCGGTGCATGCGGCACAATGGGCGACACAGTACACCATTGTCTTCTTGAAGTCCGTCTCGGCGCGCAACCTTGAAGAGGCCGAGACGCGCGTCGCACTACTGGCGAGCGGTGTGCGCATTCTCGGTGACACGGAGAACTTCTCTGCCGTCTTTCTGTCCTTGCAGGCCATTGTGGAGGAATACGACGCGTTCACAAGCATGCGCGCCACGGCCGAGAAGCACTTGTTTGCGCTTCTGGACGATGTCGAGAATACCCTTTTGGCGGTGCTCAAGTCGAGCTTTCCGAACCGGCGCGCGCGGCTTCAGCTCGTGGAGCGTGGCATCCGCGCCCGTCTGCAGCGTGCACTACTTTTCATCAATGAGATCGACTACAACTGGACGCCGTCGGCGAAGTTCCACATCGAGTGGAAGTGCACATTTGTGAGCCACGTCTTTTACCGCATTCACCGCCGCATCGCGCCGTGGTTTGTCGCCTGCTCCTTTGGCTTCATCGACAACGCGCTGTACAAGCTGATCACGGACGTGCGTCTCACCGGTCGGTACCACAGTGGCAGCATTCTGTCCACTGCTCTGCCTCAGGTGCCGCTTGTGCGGCAGGTAGAGTACGAGCGTCTCACAGAGCATATGACCTTCCCTCAAATTGGCATGGCCATCAAGAGGTCACCGAGTATTCTTATCGGCCTGCAAATCTGTATGGGCGCCCGCTACGTGCTGCGGCAGTCCACGGCAGAATTCGACGAGCCGTGGGGTTTTCACATGGATGAGGCAAACAGCGGGCCCTCCAAGGAGAGCATCGACCGGCAAACGCGACGCTTCGTGGAGCGGGTGCGGGAGAAGGTCACGACCAACGTCAGCGGTGAAAAGGAAACCAAGAGTGACACTTTCTTGACGCAGATGGAATGACCTCGCGTGGAGAGACGAGAGGCGACGCGCACGCGTCCACCGCCACCAGCATTTCACACGCTCGACCGATGTTTCACGGAAGAGCGTGGAGGAGGCGAGAAAAAAAAGAAAAACATGTATGTCATCGCTTCAGCGCTTCCGTGCTCTTCTTGCTGTGTTTCTCTACTTGTCGTTATTGCTCGCTGGGGGAGACGGGGGCTGTCATCTGATGTAATTTTCAGCCACATGACTGATGCCGCTCGACTCTTTCGTCACACGTGTCCACCTCGCTGTGTGGATCTGTCCCTTGTTCCTGTTTCATACAGGGATCAATCCCCTTGGGTCGCCTTGAAGAGCTTGTTTTCTGTTCTGCTTATCACTTTTTTTCTTTTTCTGTCTTGACGTTGGATTTGCTTTTGTGTTGCTTGTCTTCTCTTACGTGCGCTACGCCACACAAAAGATCAATTACTTCCACAGAAAGACGGAGCCCAGGTAGCCGTCCCCCCTCCCCCTCCTGCTGCGATGTGCCCCGACTTGGTGCCTGGCTGTTTGCCGCACTCACACGCACACACGCAGTGGTCAGTCCACACCCTTTCCTTCTCTAGTCATCTAGTCATACGCTCACGCCTCTTCTATCAGCCGCCTTCCCCCTCTTCCACGGTCTTTTTCGTCAGTTTCGTTCGCCCCCCTTTTGGTGTTACTTGTGCGCGTCTGTGTGCACACCAGCCATGGAAGCTAAGCGATGTGTGTACGTGCTCTCCGAGACGGACGGGGCCAAGTACAAGCTCGTCATGCAAGGCGACGTCCAGCTGCTGACCACGAAGAAAATAAAGCGCTACTTAGAGAAGGCAACGGGCATTCACGCGAAGGATCTGCACGTGCGATTTAATGATCTCGACATTGGCGACAACATGAGCGGCTCGGACATGGGTCTGTACGACGGTGCCATTCTGCAACTCTGGCATCCGCCCGCCACGAGCTCCCTCACCGCACGGCGGGACCCCAACGCGCAGGGTTCGTCGCTGAAAGTGCGGTCCTCAGTCGGCAAGCTCGCCGACACGCCACCCTCGCACCGTGAGCCAAGCGCAGCCGCCCCCTCACTCCCTTCGCGACAGCTCACAACACCCAGAGAGACCAGGGGTTGTGGCACGCGTGAAATGCAGCTCTCACCTGCAGCCGCGCCGTCCCCCTACACCTCGGTGCCCGCAGGTCAGACCCAGCGCGCCACCTCCGAGGCGGACAGAGGTCTACGCGACACCCGGAACCCGTCCCTGAGCATGCCGCGTACGGTCGTGCAGGGTGCCCTGCACCCCTATGGCGAGGAGCCGACATCGCGGCAGGCGTCAACTTCACGCAGTGCTGAGGACAGCACGCATGTCCGGTCCGCTCCGCGCGCCACAACCCACTCGGCCGCGGCGTCCGTCGAGGAGATGGAGGATGAGCTCGAAGCGATGCGTGAAGAGAATGAGACGCTGCGCGACATGCTCTACGCTGCGGAGCGGCGCGCGGCGATGGCGTCCTCGTCAATGACATCACACCCAGACGAGGGGGACCAGCTCACTATCCGGGACCTGCGCTCTCAGCTTGCCCAGGCTCACGAAGCCATTGAGGCGGCGCGGCAAGAGGCAGCCGAGGTGGCGGCGGCACATTTTGAAGAAAAGGAGCGGGATATGTTGACGGAGATGTCACGTCTTCGTCAAGAGTTGCAGCAGGTGAAGCGCGAGCGTGCACGCACGGAGGAGAGTCAACGAAGCGTTGTGGATGCACTGCGCGCAGAGCTGCAGGCCACGCAAGCCGAGCTGAGGGCCGCTGCAGACGCGGAGAGCGCGCCAGCTCCACCTACGGCATACCCGGTGGCGGGAGCCTCCGTAGATCACTTGGCTGAGGCTGCGCTGCAATCGCTCGCGAAGGAGTTGGCTGTCGATGCGATTCAGCTCGACGAGAGCAACACAGCGGTCGTACCTCTCGACCCGGAGGTCAACCTGCTCGTGACGCTTGATCCCGCCTCCAGTCGCCTTTTTCTCTACGCCACACTTCTCAGTGAGCTGCCCGAGTCCTCGGCGAAACGCCTCAAATTGTACGAGGCGGTCTTGGATGGTGCGCTGCTTGGGAAGGATATGGCCGGTGCCTCGGTGGGAATCAGCAAAGAGAGCAACCTGGTGCTCATGTCGACCTGGATAGACGTTCGCTACTGCCATCCCGCTGCTTTTACCGCTATGACCCAGCCGTTCTGCGACGCGGTGCGCTACTGGATCGCGTTGGCTGAAGACATCGCCTACACATAAGTCCCTTTCCTCGCGCATAGAAAAAGCAAAGGACGGAACATGGGACAAAGTATCTGCTGTCCCCAACGCACAGCTCCACAGTGCTGTGGCGAAACGTGTGTGTGTGTGTTTCGCACGCGGTTTGCGTATTCTTTTTGTTTTTTTTCTGATGGAACTAGACACGCGTGGTGCAGCGCCTGTGCACCTCGACAAAACGAAAGTGAAAAAAAAAAAACAGAAAACACTGCCGATAGCGTCGAGGATGCTCAGGGTGTTCAATGAAGAGAACGGCCGCGAATACCTGGTATGCGGAATCTGTCGTGACACTCCCCCTACCCCATTCGACTCGCGTTTCGCGTCATACGGCCCCTCTTCGTACGTACTGATCAGACGGTATCCATTTATGTGCACGTGAACCAGCGTGCGCGCGCCGTGTGTCGACAGTGCGCATGCATTATCTCGGTGTGCTTCTTCTTTCACAGTGACTCATCTATCTCCCCCTCTTGCTCCGTGCCCTTGCTTCAGTGATCGGTGCTAGTTCAGCTTCACCCGTGCCATCTCCGCTCTCTGTACAGGAACGCTTCCGTGTCAGCTGCAAAGTGCTCACGCGCACGCATACATACAGACATATCTATACACCACCGAGCGCCAAGCCGCTCGCTCCTCCACTCTCGCTTTTTCTTGTCGTTAGTTTCGTGTTGTGTCGTGGTCCAAGATACTTAGACCATCACTGATGTGGTGTGAAGAGCCTCGTGCATTTCTTGTGCCGATGGATGGTGGCGCTGAGTTGACGGCGTGTGAGTCTCTTCTCACACGCCGCGGCTTCATTGAGCTGCCCACCTTCCCTAGCGCGAGTCCAGGCAGCCGTGCGCTCCAGTCCATCCCGCGTCTTGTTGGACGACAGACTCCGTGTCTTCACTGGGCTCTCGGCAACAGCCTGAGCTGCCCGCGCGCGCTTTTTGAGTTGACCACGTGGTCCCAAACGCACACGATGCCATATCCTGTCCCCGCACTGGCACACACGCACAGTGTAGGGATACGCCTGCGCTGCTTAGATCGACACAAGCGCACCCGGCTCTGCACGCGCCGCTCACCCCCGGTCAACGGCTCCACGACCAGCGCTGCGTGCTCCTCCTCTGTCTTCAGCAAACCGTCCACATCGCGCCCGCTAGAGGAGGGCGAGCACGTGTGGCTCGAGCATGGTGATCGTCTCGTTGTATGCGACACGCTCGTTATGGAGCTCGTCGTGCTGCGAGTTGTACGCCTATCGCCACCTGTCGCCCCGCCAGAGACAACCGGTGCACCTGTGCAGTGCACAGTGAGCACTGAGCACGGGTCAGGCGTGATTCGCGTCGCACTCCCGGCCGTCACGTGGGCACAGCTCAGTCAGCGAACGCGCGTCCGATTGGTTGCGAAGGCTGCGGTGCACGCGCGCTGCGCACGCATGGAGACGCGCGCAGGCCACACGAAGAGCTCCTCGAGTCGCGCGGAGGAGGAGCTCGTGCACACGGCTGGGCCGTCATCTCAGATGGACTTGGCGCCTCGCGGTGAGGTCTCCGCGCAGGCCGTGGAAGACGAGCAAGAGGACGAAGACCGTGGAGCGGCCACGCCAAGCAAGCAAGAGTCGCAGCTGCCGCCTGTGACGCACACGCCGCCGATGGCTGCGCTCGCGGACACGGCCACGACACGAATCGCAGAGACGGATCGCCCACGGGCCGGTGTTTCACCGAGGCCAAAGTCACGGAGAACCGAATCCGGTGTGGCCTCAACGCCGACCACGTCAGAGGCCAACCCTCTGGAGACACTCGAGGCTCAGCAGTTGCGGAGCCGCAGCTCCCAAGTCGCGGCCAGCGTCAATACGGAGACTCCCGCCAACGGTGCGCCTGACTCGTGCACAAGTCTCGGCAGCCGCTCAAATAGCGGGAGTACGGTGCTCGCCAAGAATAGCTATTTGGAAACCTTCGATGAACACCTCAACGAGGCCCTGCTCCAGCTGGAGAACAAGTCTGCAGAGATGAACGCCAATTGGCTCCAGCAGACCAGTGCGTTGCTCGGCGCTCCTGTGGGTGCTGGCACCGGTGGTGGGGCCGAGCTGTTGGGAGAGGATGCCCCACGCGCAGCTTCTCCTTCCGCCAATGCGGTTACGGCACCGGCCACAGCCGCACGCTCTCGCACAAGCCCCAAAAGCAGCGCGCCACGGTCTGGTGCGAAGAGCAAAAGTACCACGCCTCGTCGCGGCAGTCGACGAGCGCGCCGATCTGGTGACCGCGCCCGCACATTATCATCAGAGGTGAAGAAACCCATCCCGTCTGTCACCGGTGATGTACCTTTTCATGGCGCAGCCGAGTCGCAGGAGGTGTTCTTCCAGCACTGATGCGCACACGCGCCTCTGTTTGTGTCATTGCATTTCCGTGCGTTCTACGCTACCGCGTGCCCTCACCTTTGCGCGTCGTGCTTTTTCTCCGGCACCGGGGCCTGTAGAATAGATGTCTGTGCTTGCCGTTGTCTTCCCCTTTTCGCACTTTTTTTTCCCCGTCGTGTACACCTGACATTGTAGGCCGTTCCCTGTGAGCGGTGTCGAAATAGCAACACAAATGATACTCGGGCGTGACCGGTTCGTCGCCGTAAACAGTTACCTGAGAAACGAAGCGGTAGTGACCGGGAAATCATTCTGCGCTCACAGACACGTTGTGTGTGTGCCGACTTTGTGCGAGCAGTGTAGTACACACAGTGCCTTCTATCGCTTCCGTCCCCCCCCCCCCTCCCTAGCACACACGCGACGACGCACAGATGAGTGTGTACCCACTGTTTACCAGGAGGCGATCCATGTGCATTCCTCATATCACTCTCTCTCTGTTTCTCTCTCCGTAAACCTGTATGCCCGTTCATGTCCAAACGTACTGCACATTGTCAGTTTTTCTTTTGTTCGTTTCGCTCGTGTTGTCTGTTGTTTTTCTTTTCGGTGACTGCACACCGTAGAAGCTCCCGCCTCACAACACTGTCGTGTGCCACTCTACCTTCATTCAACGTTTGGGGAGTAGTCTATTCAGAAGTTTACGCTGTCGTGCCTTCACTCATTTTTCTTCGTCCTTCCTCGGCTCCGTTTTGTTTGTTTTTGTCACGCTCCCCACACGCGGCAAAGTGTGCACGTGGTTCGTTCAGTGCGTGTAAGCGCTCGTTTGCTCCCTTTTCACTTCGTCCTCGTACCGGAAATCAGTTGTCGCAATAGAGAAGAGTGTCTCGCCGTGATTGAGCGCGGTCTTGATTATTGAAATAAATATATCTATACATTTGTGTGACACACCGAAAAAGAAGAGCGCCTTTGCGTAGCAGCACTTCTTTCTCCGCGATACTTGTTCGCACCCAACTCAAACGCACGCAACGTGGTAGCCCCGACTAGCTGTCGCTGTATTTTTCTGTCGTGTTGTTGATCTCTATTAGTTTGTTTTCTTCGCGCGTGTAGGTGCGTCTTGTCCTTTTTCATTGTCGTTTTCCTGCCGTCCTGTGATTTCGTTGGTGTTTCTGTTTTGACAAGTCTCCGAGCTCGCAAGGAAATCCAGCCACGATGTTTCGCGTCTTCTCCGGCAGCTGCCTCTCGATGGAGGACCTCGACACCATCAACAGGCCCAACCTGGTGCAGCGCCCGCACGTTCTGGGTCCTGGTGTCGACTTCTTTACAGAAGACGGCGAGCCGCTGCCGCCCCAACCAGGCTTTGAGACGTTGCAGAAAGTGTTCTCTGGTAGCGCGCTAGATCTGAACGCGATGAATAGTGACCTGTTCTCTGACGAAGAGGGTAAGCCTGCGAGCCCCGCAGGTGCCCAGCGGGTCTTTCCTGTTAGCTCCATTGTCAGCCAAATTACGTCGGAGACGGAGAAGGAGCGTGCGCGCGCGGCGAAGAGCAAAGTCCACGTTCTCGTTATCGGTGACGCCAGCTACATTGCCAGCCACGTCGTCGTGAAGCTGCTTGAGGCCGGCTATAGCGTACGCCTCACGGTGCCTGCCATTGACAACCAGCAGCAGGCGGATCTCTACAGCCTTGGTCGCGACGTGGCTCAACGCGTGACGATCCACACGGCCGACATGACCAGCTCTGCGGCTCTCCGCGACGTCATTCGCGGCTGTCGCTACGTGGTCCACTGTGGGTGCCCAGCCTCAGCGTTCAAGGGCCGCTCTGCGGTGGAGTGCCATACCGAGGCTGTCCAAGCGCTCTTCGATGGCATTCGCATCGCCGGCAAGGCTACTGTGAAGCGTGTTGTGCTGATGGGCGCGGCTACATCCGTGTTCCACGTGAGCGACCCTGACCCGTTGTCTGGAGCTTTTGACGAGACCTGCTGGAATACGACTGTCACGCCGGATGCCGACCCCATCCCTTTTGCCCGCCTGACGTTCGAAAAGGAAGCGTGGCGTCTGCGTCAGATGATGGGTGTCGAGCTCGTCGTGCTCCTACCGTCCGCGACGATTGGCCCTAGCCGGACAACTGCCACGTCGGAGGCGAACTCCATCGTGGAAGAACTCGCCAACGCACCAAGTTACTTCCCCTTCTGCCCGGATCTGGCGTGGAACTTCGTTGACATCCGCGATGTAGCCGATGCCAGTGTGCGTGCGCTGGAGTCCAGTGATGCGAAGGACCAGCGCATCATCATCTCCAATGCGTGCATCAGCTTCCCTGAAATCTCCAAAGTACTCAAGCGACAATTTCCCCACCTCAGTCCTCCAACGCGCACGGCGAGCAAACTTCTTACACTTTGCGTCTGTGCATTCCAGCCGTCGCGCCGTGCCAATATGCGCTTTCTCTGGCGTAACCTCGGTGTCCGCAAGCCGCTCGACAACCGTCGCGCCGTACAAGAACTCGGTGTCATCTTCACCCCAATCGAGGAGACCGTGTCCGCCATTGTGGACCAACTGATTCGCGCCGGCGAAGTCCCTGCCGCACCGGAGGCGAAAAGCGCAGGCAATCGGAAGACCATCGCGGCAGTGCTAGGTGTGACAAGTATCTGCGCTGTCGCAGGTGGTGCGGCTTACTGGCTGCTTCGTCACAAGCATGCATCGTAGTGCGCTGGCATTCTCATGACTCACGAGAACGCCCTTCCTGACGTGTCCCCTGCGCGTCTCTGCTCGCCGACGTGCTCTACCGCCTGCGTGCCACACCCGGTCAGTGCTGGTATCCCCTTCTCCGGAGTGAAAGCCCATGGAGCGCTTTTACTTCCCTCCTTTTGTTCTGTTTTCTTCGTCGGTGTTTGCGTATTGTGTTAGGGTCGAGAGAGAACTGTTGTTCGCAGCGTGCGTGCGTGTCCGTTTCTTGTTTTGTTTTGTTTTTTCTTGCTCCTCTACCACCAATGTGGAAGCCACGGAAGACTGTATTTTACTAAATCTCTTCTTGTTTCTGCTTTTGCTGTTGTTGATGTTGTTGTTTTTCCGCTGGTCCTGTGCGTCATGCGTTTATCTGATAGTTTAGAATGCTCGTGTTGATACGCGAGTGCTCTCCTTTTGAAGTTGTTAGATGCGGCTCTATTTGCAGCTGTCTGCCTCTTCCCCACCCTTTTTTGTCAGCGCCTTCTTTTTTTTTTTTCCTGACCATGTTTATTTGTTGATGTACCTTTGTCGATACTGTGCTGCCATGTTACCCCCGTTGGTTCGCTTTTCCTGCAGATGCTCCTCCTCATTCGCTCTTTTCCTTAAAACAAGACACCCATACTCTTTCGATCCACGGAAAAGAAAGCTGTGGATGTGAGGGAGATGCCCTTGAGCTTATTCTCGTCTGCTCACCACTCGCCGACAACATTGTTGCATTTGTAATTTTTCTCGCTTATACAAGCGTCGATACCGGTGCGGACGGTTGCGAGTGACGCGTCAGCGGCTGCGTTCCTGTTGCCTTTGCTCCCTTCGTCTTCTTCTTTTCATTCTCCCTTTTTCTTTGTTCGCCTCTCTGACTCTTCTTGGTTGACGCGATCCGATGAAGACCTGAACAGAAAGAAAATATACCAGACTAACGATGATGGGGATGATTGTTGGCCTAACAACCCTAACACATAAACACAAATAAATACCACACTCGACAACGTGACGATCCTGTTGATCTTCTTCACAAAAAAGCTATCGACGAAACAAAAAGCGAAACCAAACGCAAAGGCTGAGGGAACGGAAAGGGACGACCACGACGTCGTTTGATCGCCACACAAGCCGAAACACCTGAGTGTCTGCGACTGTCCTACCACAATTTTCTGTCCTCGATTCTGCCAACAGTTCGCGGCTGACACATGGTGCTCCTGCGTGAGGTCCTGGAGCGGAGTGAAAAAAAAAAGTGACTTCCGCTTTTCCCTCCGCGCCCTTTGAGCCGTCACGCATCCATCGTACCCGGCTTCCCCCCCCCCCCCCGCTTGCTTGTTCCATTCTCACGGCTGTTCTCCGTCAGTTTCCAATGGCTGATGTCGGTGGCGTCACGCATAGCCCCTCTCTTCACAGTGCGTTCATGCTGTTCACACACCTGCCTGTTGTCTCCCCCCCCCCTACATCACCTCTCCTTGTGCCTGGGCTTCTATATATATATATATATATCTTCTCCTTTGTGCGCGCCGTCGTTGAAGGGCGCCGTTTTTTCTTTTTTGCTCTGGCGGTCTGTTCCTGCGTCACACACTTTGCACTGGCGAGTTGATAGTTGTTGTTTTCCGCTTCATTCTACTCTCGTTTGAAGTCCTGTGTGCGTGATCACGCGCGAGTGCATCACGCTTGTCTTGTCGTGCCTGTCTGTCCTCTCCACACGGTGAGCTGCAATGTGGGGTGGGGTCAAACACAGGCGACACTACGGTGACCTTTTTCGGAACTGGAGCGCGACGAAGGGACTGGAAAGCCTCAGAGCCTCCCTGTACACAGAGCCGCGTCCGTGGTACCTTGCGTTCGCCCTTCACCAACATCGGCATCTCCTGCAGGACTACCAATGTGCCCGCTTGCTCGCGTGGTGCACGACTGTGCTACAGTTACGCACAGATCTGACGTCGAAGAAAGAGGCGTACCGGTACGCGCACGAGACGCTTCACATGCTCGCCCACAGCCACAAGGTTGGTCCAGACACGCTACAGCAGTGCTTCCGACTGTGCGCGGCAGGGAAAGACTTGACATCCGCGTTCAATTGGTACCAATACTGGATCGAGGCTCAGAACGACGGCGCAGACACTTTGTGGCCTCTGGTCTGGTTGCTGCGCATCGCTCACGAGTGTCCCAGCGACGACAGTGTTGAGGACATGGCGGTGGCGGTGCGCGACGCCTATCTGGCGCGCCTTGGTGTTACAGATGTGGTGCTTTCTCGCGAAGGACCCGCTCCTTACGTCCCGTTCGTACCCGAATCCCGCGACGAGGATTTACAGTGGCGAGCATTCGGTACCGCGTTCTGGGTCCTTCGGCCCCGACTTCGAGACGAAAAGCTACGGCAGTTCGTTGAGCAGCTCCCCATCAGCTGTGAAGCAGAGCCTGACATGCTAGCAGGCATGTGGCTCCGTAACGGCCTACCTCAGCCTAGTCATCACCACCTCTTCCCCCATCTCGAGCAGCGTGTGTCACGAGCGGCAGAACGACCGACCATCAGGCAGCCTTTCCTACAGGACTCACTGCTGCACCCAGACTTCCTTGCAAAGCTTGAGGAAGCTTCATTTGCGGCGCACGATGCCAAGGCTGTCGTCGCGCTCCTCCAGCTCTACAAGGAGGAGGTGCAGGTGGAGAAGCAGCGGCGAGAACGCAGTGTAGAGCGTCGTAGCGACACGGAGCTGTGGCGACAGTACGCCGATCCCTGCGCACAGCGATTTCGCCACGCGCTGATCGAGGAAGGTGGTCTAACGCCGGAGCTTTACCACTATCTGATTGTCGCTCTCGCCATCGCACATCCGTCCGCCGCACTTCGTACGATTGATCGCATGAGCACAGCGAGCTTGCGTGTCCTTGATATCACGCGTGCAGTGGTACTCATCGCTGCCCGCGGGGCGTCGGATGAGCAGCTGCGCCTGTTCAAGGACCAGCTCGCTGAGATCGACGCACGGCGCCGTCTCGATGCGGACTATCAGATCGACAAGGCTGTGGAGCACTACTGGAAGTTCGAGTACACCGACTTTTTTCACTACCAAAATCGGCTGGAGGAGGAGCCATTTTATCGCTTCCTCCTCGACGGCCTTACGCCCGCCGATGTACAGCGACTGATACTGGACTCCGGTGTGTGCGGACCGACGGCGACGACGGAGGATCTCGTCGTGTTGAATGAACCCCTTCGCTACGCCCTGCGCACGTACTTCCGCCAACAAGTTGGCCGTGCTGCTGTCGACGAAGCGATGAACGCAATCACACAGCACGTCCCCAAGCTCGACATCACCCTCATCAACAGTGTACCGCACTTCGCAAACTACACACTGGCCGAGGCGGAGAACATTGCAACGGACTTGGCCGCGTTCCGTGCGCACGTACAAGGGTTCGACACGATATACGTCCTCGACACGTCCTTTGTGGAGAGCGGTGAGAGCTTCCTTTCACTTGGTAGCGATGGCAGTGAATCAAAAACACCCTCATCATCTCTGGTGCTCGTACCGTACGTTGTGCTCCAACAGCTAGCGGATTCGGTGGCGCAGTCGGCCGTCTTCGTCACCTTCGATCCGAACCTTCAAGAGGGGCTCCGCGAGGAGCCCCTTCTCGCCTCGCAAAGGCTGCGGGCTCTGGCTGCCATGACGATGCGGCCGACAGCCGGTGGAGCCGAAGCCACACCGAGCCATCACACAGGCACGGCTGAACGGCGCCGCCCGGGCCGTCAAGTCCGCCTGGTGCACTTCTCTGAGTCCCTCCTCGCACACGCGATGGCGCCGGCAACCCTGGCTGAATCCCAGGAAGCGGTGCCGCGCGTGGCAGCCGCGGGAGGTGATCCACGCGCGCCGCCTTGCTGGGACGGCTCACCTGCCACGAGCGACAATGACCACCTGCTTTTGGTCGTGGCAATGGTGCGTGCGCTGTGCGACGCCACGACGCAGGTTGTGCTTTGCGCTGATGACCCCACTCTGCCGCAGCGCCTCCAGGAAGCCGCGGCACTCGAAACCCTGTTCGCTGGGCCTGTCCAGATCCTCAGCACACAGGCGCCGGAGCAGATTGTGGAGACCAACCAGATGGGCGGCCTCGTGAATGATAATCCGGTTCTTGAAGTGGATGCCGAGGTGTTTGAACCGAAGCTTGGTGTCTCCACCGCGGCCCTTGGTCATAGTCCACCCCCCGTTGAGACGGCGAATTCAGAGCACCTCAGCGGAAGCAAACCCAGCGAGATGCCGCCCGCAGATGAGTCGCGCGACCTGCTGGACTCACCCTGGCTCCGCCTGCTTGACGACACCGACGACGGCTCCACGTCACAGCCGGACAGCACAAGCACTCCAGTCAGTACGTCGGTGTCCTCGGTGACCACCTCTGTGACGTCTGATGCGGAAGCTGAGAAGGCACAGCGGGAAATCGAAGTGCTCATGAACCTTTACGAAACACCACATGATGTCGTCCCAGTGGGGGCGAAAATGGCGGAAGCATCGCGCCTGGACTCCGTGTTCGGTGAGTTCGACTCTGTCGATCCGTACGAGAAGGCACTCGCGGCAGAAGAGCGGGCGGCGCGTCGCAGTCATCTGGAGACGCAAACTGGAGGCACTCGCACGCGTCCGCGGCGACGCTCTGCCCTCGAGAAGGAGTTTCTACAGAACCGCGGTGCGTCGAATAAGGAGCGATACCAGCTGGCGCGTTCACTCTCCAATCAGAGTGGAGGTCGCGTCCCCTTCAACTTCCGCTACAAGGTCGTCGAGGCGGATATCAGCAACCCGAAAAATGCCGCGCTGCGCCGTGCCTACGAGCAGGGCGTCGAGAGGAAGCGCGATCACTTCAAGCGTAACAGTCAGCGGTAAGGCTGATGGGATACGACGCAGTCGACATAGGAAAGCAGAATACGTGTTGTCTTCACAAATATACTCACCTTGACACAAACCACCACACACACACAGAGACAAAAAAATAAATAATACTATGAGTGTGCGTTAGATGAGCGTCGGTGCACAGCACTGTTCGCGGGCCTCAAAGAACATTATTCTTGAGGTGACGCTGCGAAGCACGATCTCGACCACAGTTTGATGTTGTAAATTCCCGACCTTCCCATTCCCATCATGCTGTCCAAAGTCTTGTGAAGCGCAGGGCCCTGACAATGTCCTTCTTTAAAATGTCAACGACCACGGTGGCTTTCGGTGGCGTCGATGTTCATCTTCCCACACAACACTATTATCGCCTTCTGTGTTTCCTCCTCCTTTTCTCCCTCTCGCGCCGGCGATTCGCTCTTGGTTGTCATACCCGTGTCTTGCGCACGTTCAGAAGAAAAAGGAAATCAATTCGCTCGGAATACATATATATATAGAGAGAGACGATAGCGAACACAGCAGCCATGTCGACAGAGACGGAAGCACCTCAGGATGGACTCACATCCTCCGCGTCTGTGGCCAGCACGAACTATCAGTATGTCGCCTTCGCTCCGCCCGCTCCTGTGCTGTTTGAGTACTTCACGGAGCGGTATTATCACCAGTACCTCGTCAAGAACTGTAAGCGTGTGGAGGGGAACAACTGCCGCGTTCTGCAGCACAGCAACGGCTTATGCGTTCTCTGCCTCGATCACACGCACGCGGCGGTAGTACAAGTGCGCGAGAGTGGTGGGGCTATCACTGTCAGCAGCGTCACGTTCGGCTCTGCGCGTGGACAGTCAACGCGCACACCGGAGAGTATCAAAGTGGTCGGCAAGAAGAAGAAAAACGCGATGGTTTGTCAGGCGGAAACAACTGTGTGCTCAATTCATCTTAGCAACGGCGCTTCTTTTGCGATTCCTGCGCTTATTGATGGTTTTATGCTTGAGCTGAATGCCGCGCTTCTTGAGCACCCCAGCTTTGTGGCGTCGGCGCCGACCGCAGAAGGTTATCTAGCGGTCATCAACCCAACTGCCAAGAAGCCCACTGTGGAGAAGCTGGAGAAGGTGTGGACAGCGACAGGTGGTGATGTGTCATTGGAGGAGGAGGAGGCGTGATGGCCAGAGGCACACGCACATCGGAAAAAAAAAAAGAGGGTCGCCTTCTATTTCAGCGTTCTTTTTTTTTTTCTCTCTCTCTCTCTATCGTCTCTCTTGTGTGTGTGTGTGTTTCCGAGAGACCCGTTGGCTGCTAATCGTGAACAACAACGAACAAAACAGAGATCATAGCAGCAATCGGAACGGCCGAATGTCGCCTAACCCAGTACCCCCATGGAGTACCGACTCCACTTGTTCTCCCTCACATCCTGCACGTCTCAGGAGAGAAAGCTTTTCTCTGAATGATTCTCTGTAGTGCAGTTGCCGCAGGCCTACAATATTCTCGTCAACCGCCAGGTACGTGAGGGACGCCCGATTGAGACACCCCCTCGCGAGCATTCCCCTATGACTGTGTCAACTACTCCCCATCGCACTCATTAATGACCAAGTACACACGAGTATTTTTTTTTTTTGTGTGTGTGTTTCTGTTGTTGTTTCCCCGTTTGTGGTTCGCTTCCAGCTTGTTACTGCGCTTTGCTTGCCGCTAGCCGCACATTAGACCCTCTGGGACGGTTTACTTTGTCCCCCGCCAACTTTGAGTCTTGATTGTTTTCGTAGCTTTTCCTTCTTTGTCAATCAGCCGCTTCCATTCCGCTCTGTTCTGCCCTCGCGTCGCTCTCGTCGATCTATTCTCGCGCGTCGAGGACGTGTTGCGAATTGCCGTACGAATGCTGCCGCGCGATCACCGAAGCGACTGCGAAGAAATGGTGGACATAAATTACAATCGGGTGGGGAGTGACGGAACGCCGCCGTACGTGTCTCCGGGAGACGCGCATGGGGCCCCAGGCTCCTACGCGTTGCACCCAGCACGTCAGAATGCCGGAGCACCTGGGGCGGCGTCGGCGGGTGTGTCAAGCACGGCGCTGCTCGAAGTGCCGTCGACCCTGCGCGGCACGTGGGGCGGCTGCTGCCGCTCATTGCTCAACTTGAAGCCTGACACCTCCGATGAGCCACGCACGGTGCCCATGGGCTGCACGTTGTCTGAGTGGCAGCCAAGAGGCTACCCCAAGAACGCAGTGAACAACAGGCGCTACTCGCTCTTCACGTTTCTACCTTTGGCGCTGTTGAATCAGTTCCACAACTTCTTCAACGTGTTTTACATGTTCCTCGCGTTCTCGCAACTAGTGCCGCAGTTGAAGGTTGGCTTCTTATTCACGTACTTCTCACCGCTCGCGATGGTGGTCTTCTTGTCTTTGACAAAGGAAGCACTGGATGAGCTCAAGCGCTTCCGTCGTGACTATCGCGCGAATCAGCAGCGCTACACTCAGCTGTGCCCCGGAGGCGATACCAAGCTCATTCGGTCTTGTGACATCAAGGCGGGCGATCTTCTCGTTCTGCAGCAAGAGCAGCGCATTCCCGCTGACTGCATCCTCCTGCACACGAGCGAACAGAACGGCACCACCTTCATCCGCACGGATCAGCTCGATGGCGAAACGGACTGGAAGCTGCGTTTCCCGCTCAACACAACGAAACGTCTCTCCGTGGAGGCGATCAGCACACTTCGCGCGAATATCCGCTGCGAAGCCCTCCATAAGGATATCTACAAGTTCGTTGGGGTCTTGGATACGACCTACGGCACCTCAGAGGCCATCACCCCAGAGAACACGCTTTGGAGCGAGTGTGTGGTCGCCTCTGGCACACTCGTGGCAGTCGTCATTCATACCGGCGTCGATACCCGTAGCGCAATGAACTCGGCGCGGCCTCGCGTCAAGCGCGGGCTTATCGAGTCCGAGCTCAATTACATTGGCGTTCTTTGTTTTGCGCTGCTCGTTGTGCTGTCACTTCTCCTCGTGGCGCACCAGCGGTTCCAAGGTGACTGGGTCATCATGTTCATTCGCTTCTTCATTCTTATGTCCGCCATCATCCCAATTTCTATGCGTGTCAACGTGGATGTTGGACGCCTCTGGTACAGCTACGAGATTGGGCGAGATGCCGCCATTCCCGGCGCGGTGGCCCGCAACACGGATCTCCCCGAGGAGCTCGGCCGGCTCCAGTACCTCTTCTGTGACAAGACTGGGACACTGACAAAGAACAAAATGCAGATGCGCGTGTTGCAGCTCAGCCCGGACGTCATTTTTAGCGATCGTGACGCGGCTCGCATGATGTACGACGTGAACGAATTCTACGGCGCCACCCACGACGGATCGTACACGACGCAGTTCATACGTCAGTCTATGTCCGGGCAGAAGCAGCTCACCCGTGAGGTCAATCTGGTCGGCGAGGCTCTGCAGGCCATGGTCCTGTGCAACAATGTCAACCCCGTCGTGGAGGAGGACGGCCACGTCGAGTTCCAAGCCTCCTCTCCCGACGAAGTCGCACTGGTGAAGTTCTGTCACTCACTCGGTGTGACACTGGCCTGCCGCGACATCAGCACCGTCTCGTATCGCGATCCTGCAGGTGTCCTGCACGTGTACGAGGTGGTGAAGCTGATGCCCTTCACCTCGGAACGGAAGTCCATGGGCATTCTCCTCAAGGAGACGGTCAAGTCGGAGGGTGGAATGGACGAGACAGTCACGTACCGCTATTACATGAAAGGCGCGGATGTCAAGATGGCCGAGGTGGTGCGGCCTTCCGATTGGCTTGACGAGAGCTGTCAGGAGCTGGCGCAGATTGGTCTGCGGACGCTCGTGTTCGCCAGCCGCGTTCTCACAGAAGAGCAGGTGGAGCAGTTCCTCCGGCAGCACGAGCTCGCGTCCGCGGTGATGGGCAGCACCCGCGCGGATCGCGTTGAGGCGGCGATGCGCCTGGTCGAAACGAATATGACGCTGCTGTGCGTCACTGGAGTAGAAGACGAGCTGCAAGACGACGTCGTCATCTCGCTCGAAACACTCGGCATGTGCGGGCTGAAGATTTGGATTCTCACCGGGGACAAGGTGGAGACCGCCACGACGATTGGCCGTGCGACGCGCCTCATCCCCCGACAGGCGACCGTGGAGTACATGCTGTGCCGCTCCGTTGACGAGACGTGGGCGCGTCTGGGGCAGTTGCAGCGCAAGTACGACCCCGCGATCATCGGCAATGTCATGTTCTCGCCCTGGACACTCATTCTGGACGGTGCATGCCTTTCCTTGTGTTTGGACGGCCGCGTCGCCGAACTTTTTGCTGATGTCGCCGCGAGTGCCTTCTCGGTGGTTGTCGCGCGCTGCTCACCCACGCAGAAGGCCACGGTCGTGCAGACAATGCGGCGCTTCTCAAAGCCGACGGTGCGTATGGCGGCGATCGGTGATGGCGGCAACGACGTCTCCATGATTCTCGCCGCCAACGTCGGCATCGGCATTGAGGGGGTTGAGGGCAAACAGGCGAGCATGGCAGCTGATTTCTCAATCACCAAGTTCTCGGATTGCATGCGTTTGATCATGTGGCACGGCCGCAACGCCTACCGACGCACCGCTCGGCTCAGTCAGTTCATCATGCACCGCGGCATCGTGTACTCGGTTGTGCAAGCCGTGTTCTCCACGCTCTTCGCCGGCACGACCATGTCTGTCTTCAACGGCTACTTGCTCATGGGCTACTCCACCATTTTTACAATGGCGCCTGCCTTCGCACTGGTCCTGGATGAGGACTTCAGCGAGAGCGCCATCTACGAGTTCCCCCAGTTGTACAAGGAACTGGTCAAGTCCCGCTCTCTCAACACGCGCACATTCCTGCAGTGGATTTGGATCTCCTTCTTCCAGGGCGGTGTCATGATGCTCATGTCACTCGAGCTCTTCAGTGACGATATGTTTCAGGTGGTCACAGTCGCGTATACATCGCTACTCCTGACAGAGCTCGTGATTGTCGGCAGCGCCGCTCACCTGCGGACACTCTGGCGACAGCGACGCTCGCACTTTGTGTTCTTCATGCTCGCAGAGGCGGTCTCGTTGGCGGCCTTCTTTCTCGCTGTCGTGTTCCTCCCTGACACGTTTGACCGCAACTTTTTCTTCTCATGGAGTTGCTGGTGGCGCGTCGCAGTCATTTCGCTCGCCAGTATTGGCCCGCTGTTGGTCTTCGGCTGGGTCAGCAAGTACCTTCTGTTCAACAAGCGGATTGTCACCTCTCTCACCACTTGAGGTGAACGGCTCCGGCGTACGTGCACCTATGCGGGCCCGATCGAGAGCTGTCGTTGCTTTACTTGGTTTTATTTTTGTCTGGTCCGGTTCTTTTTTTTTTTTCTATCGGCCTCTTGCTCTTGCTTCGAATGCTTGTAAAAAGGAAAAAGTACAAAAAAGTGAAGTCCGTGTGGAAGCTGGACGCATCTGTCTCGCAGAGAAGAGAAGCACAACCAGATCCTTGGACATCTACCGTTGTTGCTCTGTTTCCACTACATGTTTGTCTTCTCTAAGCTGTGCCCGACGTTGCTGCTGCTTTTTCACCGCTGCCTTGCGCTCCTCATTCCCCCCCCCCCCCGCTCTTCTCGTCATTGGCACGCGCTGGCAAACGGGCAACAATGGAAGGTCTGTCGCTGAGCTCACTCTCTCCCTTACACTCGCTCAGCACATGCCGTGCACCGCACGCGCTTCGCTCTTTTTCCCAACTTCCACACCCGCTCCGTCCCATACCGCACCACTTCTCCCTGAACAAAGGAAATTACAGAGGAACACCCAACACATCCCGGTGAAAGCGCACGTACACACTGCTGACATGCGACGCGTGCGAGTGCGGACGTGGTGCCCTGTTTCGACGAGAGGATGTGCCACAGATGGTGCTGTCCATGATGTCGGCGTGCGCCCCCCTGTCGCCCGCGCAGTGCCAGACGCGACCCGCTTCTCACGCATTGCGAGAATCGCGGGCGCCTCTCTTACGCCAAGACGCAGTCGTGTGTACGCAGGTGTGCTGGCACCGCAGGTTCAAACGCGGCACTTCCGTCAGACGCCGTCGTCAGAGGACGGCACACTCGACGTAGAGGTGTTAGCGCCAGAGGAACCCTGCGGCGACGAAAGCCGCCTCTCCGCGTGGGTTGCCGTTCTCGACCCAGCCGCTCCCAAAACATTTGCGCATGTGGGCGAGCTCGATTCATTTTCGCGTGCACGCGTTGTGAATTTCCTGAAGCGACACAGCAAACACCTGTCCTTGCCGTCCTCATCCTCTTCCTCCGCCCCCTCTTCAGGTGTGCTGGATGAAAAAAAGGAACTCTTCGAAACGGAGCGACTCGACAGGCCGGATGGGACAACGCGCTTCCACTGCCGAATCTGGCTTCCACTAGCGCTGCCCACTTCGCTCTCACCTTTGACGCGCCCCGGTACGCAGGAGGCACCCCAGTCCACTGCGCAGCCGACTGTCGAGAGCCGTGCGCCAGGCCTCTGGGCACACGGCGTCGCGCCGGATCGTAAGCAAGCCGAGCTGGTGGCTGCCATGCACGCTGAATACCTGATCGACGCACTCGGGCACCATATTTACAATCTGTCGTCGATGCAGCGCAAACACGCCGCGGCCGCTCACAAAGCAGGACGCCCTGCCCCGATGCCGGATGGCGAGCAGGAAGGCATCAGCACGGGCGCCACAGTCCCTCCGCCGCTCGAATATGTCGAGGACACAGACGCCACCGAAGACGGTGAGTGGCAGCTCGTCGACATTGAGCAGTCCGCCCGCTATGCGACCTTATCACCGCCGCATACACTCCTGTCTCCAGCTGTCTTCGACCCAGTGGCTCGGAACCGAATCGAGCACTTCATGAAGTGCATCGGGCAGTCTTTTGCACAAAGCTGCGTTGTGCAACGTGAAGCCGTCAAGGGCGGCGCGATACACGGGCAGACACCACGCCAGTCGTTTTTCACGGCCGAGCTCCGCATACCGGCAAGCGCCCTGACGCAGTTCGCTGAGAATAGGGAGACGGAGCGTGTGGACGGTGATCACAAGGTGACAACCGTCACCGCGGAGCCTCTGCTAGCCAAGGGCAAAGCACTCAAACGCGATGACGCCATTGTACTGGCGGCCATGCATGGAGAGCTGCTCCTGGACGCACTGAGTATTCCTATCTTTCCTGACCAGCCGCATCGTCAAAAAGCTCACGCACAGGCCGCGTGGTCTTTCGGGAGACGTGCACCACTGCCTGGTGCAACAGCGAAGCCACCGACGCGGGTGCTTTTGCCGAGCCCGCTGAAGCAGCTCGGCCACACACGTAGGACTCACACAAACGACGAACAGGACGACGTGTCCGATACGCCAGCTCGCGCATTGCGCTCGTCGGACGAAGAACTTGTGCACCGTCACCTCATACTGACCCAGCAGACGACGGCGTTTGTTGAAACATCTGTAAAGGAAGCAACAAGTGTGGCCCAGTTGAAGCGCTACCTGTCAGCCCGAGGCGACCCACGGGCCACCGATCCGTTCTTTCGTGAATTGATCAGGGGAAAGGTGAAGTCATCGGTGGCGTTACCCGTCCCGAGTGTGTACGGTGTGTGCGGTGGCGTGGGTATTGCCCAAACAGCGGCGGAGGCTGACGTGCTGGCTGCGATGCACGCTCTGGACACGCTCTGCGCTCTCGTGGCGGAATACCCATCAGCGGCGACGTCACTGGCACTGCCAGGTACCCCGGAGGAAAATGAAACCTGGTGTCGTAGACGTGAGGCTCTGGTTGGGCTGTCAGTGCCGTCGCGCGACGGCAGCACCACCCGAGGCTTCGAGCGTCCACCAGGTCGCCGCCTTGCACCCGTTGGTTTTCTCCACAGCGTGAGCGTGCCTGACTTTGACGATACCACAACACCTGAAGCTGCCACGACGCCCTCCGGCGACTGCGCTGCCGACGATGGCGAGGCTTCTCCTTGTGCCACCAGTGCAACGAAGTCACGCCGCCGCGTCGCGAAGAGAGCGAAGGTGGCGATGCCCGCAGACGGGGCTGATACCACCACAGTCGACGGAACAGACGCGCCAACACAACGCTCACGAACGACGCCACCGCTGACAGCTGACACCGCCGACGGCTTCGTACTCGTAGCTGAGGACGCTGAGTCGGGAGCGACCTACGGGCAACATCACCTGCAGCGTCTCGCGGACGCGATTGACTCACCTCGCGTGCTTGATCCGCTGGCGAAAGCGCGTGTGGCCGAATACCTGTCCGGTGTCGGTCGCCGCTTTGAGGATATTTTCACGACGCACGTCGTCACGAACACGGACGGGAACACCGCACCGCGCGCGAAGGACTGGCACGATGCCGGCACAATTGGCGGCTTGTATCAATGCACAGGTGTCCTGCCAGTCCCGCCGGCTTTTGGCGATCGTGTAGCCGTGGGCGTGGCGCCAAGCCGTGCCCATGCGGAGCAGCTGGCCGCGATGCACGCGGAGCTCACTCTAGACACTCTCGGTATTCCTCTTTTCGCAGATCCGGTGAAACAAGCGGCGCATAGTTTAGCGTGCCGGAAAGCGGGCCGGTGGGCGGTGGGCGTTAGCACCGCAGATGATGTGCCTGCTGACACACCTTCGCCGCCCCCGCTTCGCCTGTCATCGCACGTTGACACGCGTCACCAAACAACTGACCCAGAGCCGCCTGTGCCCCACTGCGACAGGGATTGTGTCAAGAGCGCCGCTGTCCCGCCACTAGCAACAGTATCGACATCTGTGCAGACGGCGGTGCCTTCAGGTGCTTCCGCGCCGTCGGCCACCATTTCGTGGACAGAAGTCACCGAAGACGAGCTCGACACCGTGGCCAAGACCCGTCTGCAGTACTACCTCTCACGGCACGGACACCCCACACCGAGCGTGACATTCAGCATGTCTCTCGCGCGTGGTACGCTTTTGCACACCGCCTCGTGGCTTCTGCCCTTGCCAAGTGCACATCCCTCGGACACACCGGTCCGTGCTGTACCTGTTTCAGGCACCGCGCCAACAAAGCGCGACGCGGATACGCTGGCGTGGATGCATGCGGAGCGCGTTCTGCACAGTCTCGCCATTCCCCTCTTCGACAACCTGCCGCGGTACCAAGAATGGCACGACGCCCGCCTGCACAGGCTGACCGTGCGTCCGCAAGCTGAACAAAACGACAAGGCCTCCGCACCAACATATCCCGCGCCGCTGCGGCTTGTGGCGACTGTGTCTGCTATATCACTTGTCATTCCAGTGTTGCCCTCACTGCCACCCAATACACCTGACACCAGCGAGGCGATGGCGCTGTCCGAGGCGTCGGCTGCAGAGTGGACCACTTATGTCCAGTCCTGCGAACTGTACGTCCGGCAAAAGGCGCTGGCGGAGGCGAACATGTTTTTCGACGCAGAGAGGGTACCACGGTGTGGTCAGCCGCTTATCGACGCAACCTTGAGCCAAGTAGAAGCCCGACCCCTCGATCCACACGCAAAGCTCCTCCTCCAGCTTTATGCTCATGCGGCCCGCTTCGAGTACCCACGTCACTGGTACACGGCAACAGTCGGTCCCCTCGAACACCGCGTCTCGTATGCGACGATCCCGGTGCCAGGTTTCCCGGCCGTCACCGCGCACGGTGTCGGGTCCAATAGGGACACTGCGCAGAAGCGCGCAGCAATGCACGCGCTGGCGCTGCTCCCTTTCCTCGACCCTGACTTTGATGACCATCACACGGACGCACAGGATGCGAAACTTCACGCAATGTCCGCCGCCGCGAGTGATGGTGATGCGCAGGCCGTGCTGGCCTCCTCAGAGGTGGACCTGCTGGCTGCGTTGCATGACGGCGCACAGCAACTGCGCATGTGCGGTAGCAAGTCAAAAGCAGCTCACCGTGACGAGGACGACAACGTCATTCAATTCGGCTCTGTCCACGCGAGCCGAAAACGGCGTGCGGTGGAACTGTACACGATCTGCGCGGGGCTACCGCCACCTGCAGTGACGCATCTTGTCGAAGTCGACACTCCTGTTGTGGTGAGCGGGGAGACCTCAGCTCCGGGCACTCTTCCCACACCACGGTACTCAACAACCGTTTCCGTCTTTCGCGACGCGTCGGAAGAATCGGAAGTGGGCGGTGACGGTAGCGACGAAATCGGGCGAACAGTGTGCTGCTCTGCGGAGGCCTCTGGGCAGGGTCCTCGCACAAACGAGAGGGTCGCTTTCGCCCGACTGTACGACCGCCTCTTGACGGAGTCCTCACTAATGGAGAAGGTGACAAAGTACCTTCAGAGAACGCCATTGCTTGATCCGCGCGTGTTGCCAGTCCTGCACTTGACACCAGCGCAACTGGAGACGGTTGAGCGTTTAGCGAGTACCGCCACGGAAGCTGCCGCGCAGCGTGCGCAAAAGGCGATGTCACCGACGTCCTCCGCGGCGACGGCGGTCGCAGGGACAACGAAGCCGGAGGAGGATGAGGACGCACACGTACTCCGCAACGCGCTGGAAATGACACAGGCCCAGCAAGACCTCGAGTCGGCCGCACTGCAGGAGCAGTACCTCCAGAAAATCATCAATCCCGTGTACGTCGCGCAGTACGCGAATCGGCGTGATGCGCTGAGTATTGCACGCCACCGCGACGAGATTGTGCGCCTCATTCACGCCAATCCTGTAGTCGTCATTTGTGGGACCACCGGCTGCGGCAAAACGACGCAGGTGCCACAGTACATTCTTGACTCACTGACAGAACGCGGCGAAGGCGGCGGCTGCTCGATTGTCGTGACGCAGCCGCGCCGCATCAGTGCCTTGTCTATTGCAGCGCGTGTGGCGGCAGAGCGTCTAGAGAGTGTTGGTGACAATTGTGGTTACGTTATCCGCTTCGACGCTAAGCCTGGTCGTCACATTAACTTCTGCACGTCCGGCGTCATTATGCGACTGCTCTCGTCATCGCCGGACCTGAAGGGCATCCAGTACCTTGTCATCGACGAAATTCACGAGCGCGACCTCGTCTCTGACTTTCTGCTCGTCGTACTGCGCGATGTGCTCACGCGGCGTACAGACCTCCGTGTCATCCTGATGAGCGCGACACTGCAGGCGGAGCAGTTTGGGGCGTACTTCCGCGGCGCGCCGATCGTGAACGTGGAGGGCTATGCTCACCCAGTCCAGGAGCTCTATCTTGAGGATGTGGCCGAGCTTGCCGAAAAGGACGGCTCCGCCACACCTCTGGCACGTGAAGCCCTGCGAGCGCACCAACACCAGAAGCACAGGCGTGAGCTGTTGTCTCTAGACGACGAAGAAGGTGACAATGGCAACCAAAGCGCGTGGCATCGTGGGGCGGTGCCGGCGCCGGGTGGTGTCACGCCGCACCCTCACCGCCAAAAATATGCGGTTGTGGAGGCCACGAGCGAGATCGACTACGTCATTGTGCAGTGTGCTGTCGAGCAAGGTATCCGCATGGTCGACAACATCCAGCAGTCGTCTGTCCTTGTCTTCCTGCCAGGCTGGGAGGAAATTCAAAAGGCGAAAGAGATCATGGAGCGCGACACGCGGTACCAGATCGTCCCGCTACACTCCTCCATTAGCCCAAGTGATCAGATGCGTTGCTTCCTGCCTGCTGATGAAGGGAAAATCAAGGTCATTCTCGCGACCAATATCGCAGAGAGCGGCATCACCATTGACGACGTGGCTGTCGTCGTCGATTTGGGTCGGGTCAAGGAGAAGACGTACGTGCGCGTCAATCGAACGCGGTACGAGGACCGCGCAGACGACGAGGCTGATGGCCTTGCCGAGCTACAAAGCGGCAGCGAAGCCGTCGCCTCGAAGCTGCTCACCGTGTATGCAAGTCGGGCTAACTGCGTGCAGCGTCGTGGCCGCGTCGGCCGTACACGTCCAGGCGTCTGCATACGTCTGTTCTCGCGCGCGCACTTCGCCAGCCTCCACGAGTTTCAAACCCCGGAGATTCAGCGCACCCCACTGGATGCGCTGTGCTTGCGTGTTCTCACGCTGCAGCTCCCTGATCCGGTCGTCTTCCTCGGTGGTGCGATGGAGCCGCCGAAGAAAGCCGCGATTGAGTCGGCCATGGGCCGTCTCACGGCCCTCGGTGCCGTTTCGCCCTCGCGCTCGCTCACGGCCCTCGGCGCGCGGCTGGCACAACTGCCCCTGGAGCCGCACCTAGGCAAGTTGGTTCTCCTTGGCGTGGCGTTCCGCTGCCTCGACGCCACCCTCACACTCGCCGCGGCTGCGCAAAATGACGTGTTCAAGCCAGGTCGTGAGCATCGAGCCAGTGTGCGTCTCTACCGCGAGGACTTTTCGCGCGACACGCTGTCTGATGACATCGCCTCCCTCAACGCGTACAACTTCTGGATCGCCGTGCACCGTGCCAACACACCCGCGGAGGTCGCCGCACAGCTGAACGCACGTATGTTGGGTGTGCCGCAGCTGGTGCATGTCTCCAAGCAGAAGCACCAGTTCTTTAATATTCTGCGCAGAAACCACGTACTCAACCCGCGCACCTTGGGCGAAGAGGGCCATGCGCTGGGTCGATTTGGCCGCGATGCGTTGATGTTCGCAGACACGTCCAGCTACTCTGAGCAGAGCCAGGATGTGGCGTTGGTCAGAACTATTCTTGCGGCGACCTTTTCCCCGTGCATTGCCGTCCACACAGGCGCCAAGGGCTTCCGCACACAGCACACCGCGCGCGTCGCCGCTTCCACCGACTCCGTGTTGGCCAAGACACCACCTGACGCCATCACAGATCCTTTCTTTGTGTACCACGAAGCTTTCCAAGTCACCGATACGCGACGCCTGACGATTCACGGCCTCTCCTCGGTGCCGCTCTGGTCATTGTTTCTATTCGCTCCAAATGAAACGCGGCTCGTGCGTGATGAGGAGACTGGCCTCGTGACGCTCCACAATTGGCTCGTCGTTCACATGTCTTTGCGCACATTTCGAAGCGTGCAGACACTTCGCACCGTCTTGACCGACGCGCTCAACGTCTTTTACGATGACCCCCACGACACAGCCAACGCGGACCTTCTGTCAGAGATGTGGTTGTTGATTGGCCCCCTCGTGCGCGCGCCACTGAGGCCCAACCAGCTGTCCGCCACGACGTGGACAAACACAGGTGTTATATTACCTCTCGCCACGGTGCCAGAGGCATCGCGCAGGACGGCCAGTACCCAGGTCTGACGCCGTTGACGCCACATCTCTCTGGGGTGTACCAGAACGACAACGGCTTCCCTCTTTTCAGCATTTGCATGGTTGTTGTTGCCGCACAGTTGACGGCAGTCATACTTACAGATTTATGATCCCCTCTACCCGCACAGAGCGGTAGACCAGAAAATGGGATGCGAACAGAAGAGGGCGCCGCACCGTGTGTGTGTGTGTGTGTGTGGATCTGCGCGTCGATGTTGTCGTCGAAGGGCTCACAACATGGAAGCCAGCCCTCGCCTCGGGCGACCTGTGCTTGGCACCGCTGCGCTTCATGAAGTGAGTGTGCCTGCTTTACCGTGTACACGGCCGAGGTGACGTATTTACGGCGTGCAGCTTGCTGACCTCACGTTTCCGTTTCTAATAGCGTCTTTTTTTTTTTTCTTTCTCAATCCCCTCTTTGCACCACCGTCTTCACTTCTCCGCGTCCTCGACGTCTCCTCGATTGGCTATTTCACATTCCTCCGCGCCCTCCGTCGCAGTCGTGGCCCGATGAACCTCGCCCCGTCAGATGGCGGCCACTACCTTGGCAGCATTTACGACTCGATGCGGTATCTCCCGCAGTGGTACCAGGCCCTGGGTGCCTCGAGCATTGTGTTCATCTTCTACCTGCGTCGCAATAGCTTCATTAGCTGGCTGGTCATAAACCTGCATAGTTCCTTCGGTACGGACGGTATCTGGCACCCTGACTATCAGCGCTTGCTTGACCAAATGACGTTCAATGAACGCTTCTGCTTCACTTTGTACGGTGTGAGCATCGCCGTGGTGATCGGCGTCGTGTACCGCACCTTCTGCCAGGACACATACAACCTCGGTGTGCCTGCCACGCACCTGTTTCCTGAGCGTAAAGGCCCTGCCGTTGCGACTCTTGTCGTGCTCTGCATTGTGGAGGCGTATCGACTGCGGCACGTCATCTCCGTCGTGCTGGACAACAACGACTCCCTCGCGCACATGGCCCTGTCTGGTTTCACTTCCATTCATCAGTCCTCCTTTGATCCACGCCTTGCGTTGAGTAACAGCCACTTTGTCATCCAAGTGGAGTTGCTTCGCTCCTTTACGGTTAACTTCCTCGTGCGTCGCCTGCCACCGCTGCTTGCCGCCGCGACGTTTCGTGCTGTGCGTGATATCCCTCGTCGAGCCCATGTTGCACTCCGCTGGTACCTGTTTACGGTCGCGTCCTTCATGGTTCTCTTTGAGGTGGCTAACATGTACCGCACGCACAGCAGCGGTGCTCCGTCGACATGGTGGACGGTGACGTGGTCGCTCTTCTACATGGGTCTTGTCAACTTCCTGTACGGCCCCGCACGGCGCGCTGGCACCGTCATCACCGCGTCCAAGGCGAACGCCATTAGCGAACTGGTGCGCAGCATGACGACCTGTACGGCCGCCTGGGCTATCGCCTCCATGATTGTACTCATGTTCGTCGTGAGCGTGCACGTCTTTGAACTTCTTTTGGTGTGGCTGCTGACGACGTTGCTCACTTTTTGGCTGCCAGCCGCCACCGACTCGTGCTCGATCGAATGCATGACTCTGCTTTGTGGGGCAGCTGGCTTCGTGGCGTACCAGATGAAGCTGCTGAAGTCGGCTGCGGATTACGGCCGCTACACACTGCTTCTCGTGCTCTGGTGGGTTGTCGTGAGCCTGCTCTACTGCGGTGTAGTGAACATTTTTCGAAGTCGGTACATCGGCATTGCTGCCGTGGTGTGGATGGTTTTGTGGCTGGTAGCGGCAAAGCCTGGTGAGCGCGTGATGGATAGCCTTCACGAGCGGAAGCACTCTCGGGAAGCGCAGATCCGGCCGGCTGTGGCAGGCACGTTGGAGCCGGGGGCGATGGCTGCGCCGCGCGGTCCCGAAGCGGATGGAGTCGTGCTGCTCCTCACAAATCGTCTGCGGTGGGTGGCGGCGTTGGTGTGCGACGAGCCGCTCCCAGAAGGCGCGTGGCTGAGTGATCGCGGGCCTCTCGATGGCTTCTTCTATGCGATTCATGTGGCCATGTTCGCAATCGCCTCCCTCACCGCAGGCTTATCGCTTCTCGGCGTGTTGCAGAGTGCGTCGACAAGGGCCAGTTTGCGTGAGCGCAACCTTGTGCTCATCACTGCGCCGGTGCTGTTTCGCAAGACCGTTCGCACGGTTGTTCTGCTCGTTTGTCTCGCGGGATTCGCGATGGCCGTCGCTGCGTTCCACCTGATCATCCTGCCGTACATTCAAACATTTCTGCCCTCCTTTGTCGATCGAGGCATCTCCCTCGCGTTCGGCTGTGTCATTCTTGGTATGCTGATGGATATGAAGGAGACCCTCAACTACTGGATTCTGCGGATTGTTGGCGTGGCGAACCCTATCCTTCCGGGAGGCGATGACGAAGAGGAGGACGCTGAGGCCGAGCGCGCTGCTCAGACAGCAGCGTGCATCGAGCGGAGCGAATAACAGTAGCGCGTGCACGGCACGTGCCGTGTTTTGATTTTTTCCTATCTCTCTCTCTCTCCTTTCGATGGCGCGCCGTCGTCGTGCTGTATACCGCTCTGTGGCTATGCCCTGTTTCTCTTGCTCCAGTTTGTTTGTGCAAACATTGTATTTCTTTTTACGTCAACTGACGCCTGTACGCAACGGTCGGGGCGCAGCGAGTGTACGCCGACGCCATAGCTCTGCCTGGTGTGTGTGTGGGTGTGTTTGTTGCCGTCGCTCCACGAACCTAAGGATTGAGGCTCCGCACGCCCTTCTCTCTGCACGCAGGTGGTTTTGTCAGCGGTACAGCTAGAGATGACCCGCGTGTATGGCGCTTACGCCATGCAGCCTTCTTGGCAGCCTGTGTTCCTGCCGCACTCGATCTGCACGCCAACGATGCAATGCTGACCCCGCCCCCTTCTTACCGCACGGACAGCCTCTAGCCTTGCCGAATTCTAGCACACTACTTTCTGTCTTCTTTTTTCTTTTTTTTCAAGTCTTCTGGTCTCGCGTTTCGCACAGTTCATTCCCTGTCTTTTCGTCATCACACACACACACACAGAGGCAGACCGATAGATAAAGTCCGATGCCGCACGATACGTACAACGTTGGGTGCTACCTCCTCCAGCGCTTGAAGGAGGTTGGTATTGACCACATGTTCGGTGTCCCTGGTGACTTCAACCTTCGCTTCATGGATGACGTCATGTCAGAGAACATCGAATGGATCGGCTGTGCCAACGAGCTGAATGCCGGTTACGCGGCCGACGGGTACGCGCGGTGCCGTGGGCTCGCAGCGATGACTACCACTGGAGGTGTGGGTGAGCTCGGCTGCCTCAGTGCATTGGCAGGCTCCAGGGCAGAGTTTGTCCCCGTGATCCAGATCGCAGGCTGTCCGCCGACGGCCGCCCAAGCTTCTGGCAAGCCTATTCACCATAGCCTCGGCGACGGTGACTTCTCCGTGTACAAGCGCATCCACTCCGAAATTTGCTGCGCAGCAGAGATGCTGACGAAAGACAAGGCCCTCGTCCAGATTGATCACGTCATCACCGAGGTGCTCTACCACAAGCTGCCGGGCTACATCAGCCTGCCTGCCGACATTGCGGTGCAGGAGGTGGAGCCGCCAAAGGTGCCCCTGCAGCTTCGCCCTCTCGCGTTTTCCGCAGACACATGCGACCTCTTTCGCGACGCTGTGACGAAGCTTCTCAGTCAGGCCACACAGCCCGCCCTCTTGGCCGGTGTATTTGTGTCCCGCTTTGGCCTGCGCACGCAGCTTGGCAATTTCCTGGAGAAGGCTCACCTACCGTTCGCTGCTGCTGCCCTCGGCAAGGGCTGCGTGAATGAGGACTTGCCAAACTTTGTTGGCACGTACACGGCAGGGCCTGTTATGTACCCCTCCAACACCACTATTGAAGCTGCCGACGTCCTCATCCTTGCCGGCTGCTTCATGGAAGAGAGCACCACTGGAGGCGGCGACGCGCGCATCAACTACGACATTGCCATTGATCTGCAGCCCTTCCACGCCACTGTTGGTGGGCAACACTACATGCACATACCTATCTCCGTCTCCCTGCGTGTCGTGGAGGAGGTGTGCATGAAATTTGAGTCGCGGTGGCCCACAACGTACTTGAAGCCACAAGGAGTGCCTAAGCCGCTGTCCGAGAGCTTCGACGCCCGCCATTTCTGGACCGAACTGCAGAACTCGTTGCGACCGAACGACATTGTGCTGGCGGACATGGGTACGTCCGCATTCACCTCGCTCCTTCTGCACTTGCCGCGCAACGCCACAATGGGCATCCAGTTGGCGTGGGCCGCCATTGGCTTTGCCATTCCGGCAGCCCTCGGCATGCAGGTGGCCCATCCCGACCGCCGCGTAATTTGTGTCGCTGGCGATGGTGCAGCGCAGATGACGATTCAAGAAATCGGTAACTTCGCGCGCTTGGGCTTTAACAGCACCATTTTTCTCATCAACAACAATGGCTACACCATTGAGCGGTACATCCGCTCACCGCTGGCCCCGTACAATGACATCACACCGTGGGACTGGCAGGGGCTGGCCAAGGCGTTCTGCATCTCGAAACCGCCGAAGACGCTTACAGTCGACAAAATTGGTCAGACTGCGGAGATTCTCGCAGAGCGTGAAGGTGCCGATGGTGACAAGCGGATCACCTTTGCCGAGGTGAAGCTTGACATGCTTGACAACTACCTGTACGGACCTGGCTATCGCAAGAAGGTTGTGTTGGAGTGAAGCCGCCAAGCACGGTCCCGCGCTTTCGTTCGCAGTGAAGACTCCATGAAATGGGCCGACTCACACGCGGAAGCGCACGAAATCAAGCCCAATGGGCTCCACGCTTGCTTCTTTTCGTCTTTTCTTATCTCTTCCTTTCTCTAACCTCCCTGATTAATCTTATTCTATTCTCTTCTTGTACTCGCTACCCGCGAGCGTAAGTATTGTTTTCCTCTCCGAGTCCTTGTTTTCCGTGTTTGTCTAATCGTAGTGGCCTGTCCGACTCCGTGCGCGCACTCCGATGCTCACTCGACAACAGATGCGCATACGCATGCGTGTGCTAATATGCAAAGAAACGGCAAAATCAAAACAAGAACTCTTGTTGAAGCGAAGTGAAATACCATCACATTTTTTTTTTCTTTTTCTTGGTCCTCCACAACGAGCGACTACGCGCGTTCATATGGACCGGCAAAACGAAGTTAAAAAGGAACCGGTGCCTACGGCACACCACAAAACAGTGTGGAACTCAAACAAGTCTTTTGATCATATCACATACAACCTGGAACACTGTCGAAAACGCTCTCTTCACAACTTTTTTTTTTCGAGGCCATCTTTCCGACACCAACAAATGGCGGAGGATGTGGCTTTCTTTCTTGCGCATTGCATCGCCACACTTGACAGGATGGCTGTGTGTCTCTGTGCGTGTGTGTGTGTCTGTGTGTGTGTGTGTGTGTCCTTTCCCAGTCTTCTTTTTTCCTTAGGTCCCGGTTGCGCAGAAGTGCACTCCATCAGCACAACGTGAGGAGTGCTATCTTGCGTTCGACATCGAAACTGATCACACATACACACACACACACAAAAAGGCCGTGGTTGTCTTATTTATGCGCGGCTCGCTATCTTCTTCACCTCGATATGCCCTTACCATCCCGCCCATCGCTCCTCTCCCCCAGAACCACTAGTTGTTTCCCTTCCTTGTTTTTTTTTTTTTTTGGTTCATTGCCGGATACCGCTGCCGTGCAGTGGGCGAGCACCGAAATTGGAGCGAAACCTCATGAGGCGACCCCACCATGAGGCCCCGGTAGCAACGAGTACCACATCCACATCGAGCGCTTCTCCTGCATCGCTGAAGATGGCGTGTCCAGGGAAGCCGTCTTTCGAAGACACGCTCGCCGAGTACATGCGAACGCGTGTCGTCTACGAGAAGAGGCCAGTATGCATTCTGGTCGACGCGTTCCGCCACGCCGGATCGTTTCAAAGCCGACGTGTACGCGAAGGGTTACAAGACGAGAGTCCGGCGTCGAGTGGGGCGGCTGTGAGTGAGCCCGCGCAGCACCCGCCCTCTCGCGTTCTTTACTTCCTCAGTCATTTCCACTCCGATCACTACACTGGTCTCGGGCCCGGCTGGTCGTACGGAACGATCTTTTGCACCACAGGCACGGCTGCCCTCGTGCGCACTCAGCTCGGCGTCCTTCCGCAGTACGTTCAGTCACTGGACTACGGCGTGCCGTACACAATTGACCTGATATCGGGTGAGCTGACGCCTGAGCCTGCCGCCTCCACCATCGCCTCGGCATCGCGACGGAATAGCTGTCGTGTGCGACTCGTACCAGCCAACCACTGTCCGGCGGCGGCCATTTTGGTGTTTGAGTGTCCAGCGCCTGTTGGTACCGTCGTCCACACCGGGGACCTGCGCTACAACCGCACGTACAGTCACTGGCAGAAACACGCGCTTGGGATGAGCACAGCGACAACGCTCGCAGCCGGCCGTCACGCGCTGCGCCGGTGCCTGGTCCCGCCGGGTCTCGTGACGCAGGCGCACCAGTCATCGCAGGCGCTGCTCTCTCTCTTGACGCCTTTTTACGAGCAGTTCGTCGGTGATGATCCTGTACTGACGGAGATTGCAGGCAAGGTCGACACACTCTTCTTGGACAACACGTTCTGCGATCCGGCGTTCCGCTTCCCGGCACAGTGGGATTCCACACAAGTGGTTGTCGAGACGCTGCGCTCCTTATTTCTGCAGACGCGCGGCACCAACACAAGCCAGGCAGACAATGAGGGTTCCGTCAAGGACGTTCACATTGCGGTGCTAATCGCCTCCTATGTCATCGGTAAAGAGCGCGTGGCGTTCGCCCTTCAGGAGGCGTTTCAGCCGGTCCACTCAGGGGCGCCTGCGGAACATGCGCTGGTGCCCATCCACGTCACGCCGAGCAAGCACGACACATTGAAGGCTATCGGGTTTCATCCTGCACGGTTCCACCGGCTGTGTTCTGCACATCACACAAGAGCACCACCGGACGACGTCAATCTCAACCCAAACGACCCACCCGAGGCAGCGGAGGGGACGCACGAGGTCGACCCGGAAGCTGTGGAGGTGACGCTGCCTATCCTGCTGCGCGATGCCGTAGCGACGTGTGAGGAGAGTCGGGAAGTCCTTCTGACTCCGACCTCGTCCGCGTCTGCGTCGCACACAGACCCGCTCCACACCAGCCGGGCTCTTGATTTCGAGGTGGAGGCAGAGGCTAGTCGTGAAGAGCACCCACAAGCCGATGCACACGGGGACGGTAGCGACCGCCGTGCTCACGCGCGCTATCGCCTAACTCTTGTGTTGGTGCCTTTTGGGGCTTTGTCGTACCCTCTGCTCGCCCCTGCGTGCGGCGCGGGCGCCGCGCGCCACAGCAAGCGTCCACGCACCGATGAGGGTGACGCTGGGGACTACAGCGCAGAGAGTAAGTCGGTGGCACAGCCGCTCCTCGACATCGGCGACGGCCTCGCACTCCGGCTGAGCCGCTACGATCACGTGCTCACCGTGATGCCGACAGGATGGGCAAAGCGACCCAAATCGAGGCAGCTGTCAGAGCGCTGCACTCAGCTTGACATCCCGTACAGCGAGCACTGCAGCTTTGACGAGCTGCTCGACTTTGTCGCCTTTGTCAATCCGCGTCGTGTGATCCCGACCGTTTCAGCCGATCAGTTCCGAAAGCAAGAATCTCTTTTCGTGCAGTGCGCTCCACGATTACGCGCGCAGAACGGCGCTACACAGCCGCTCACACGGTTTTGGCAGGCCGCCACGAAGAAGGAGGAGTCCAGCGACGCCGATCACGCGGTGCGCGAGAAGCCCTCCAATCCATTCGCGCCCGTTTTGGCTTCCTTGAGCGCGCCACCCTGCGCGTCCACACTGGATGGGTGCGCGACCGTACCGATCTCGTTGACAACGCGAAAGCCCAATGTGCCCAAAGAGAAGACATTAGCGGCGGTGGCACCAGCAAAAAAGGAAATGCACGAGCCAGCTTCGCAAAGCTCTCTGTCTGCCTTCGGCGTCACGTTGACGCGTAATCGCTGTGCTGCCGCGTGCGAAACGGAGGAGGCCGAGAGCGATGATGACTGTGTCGTCGTCACAAAAGTGACGCAAGCTGTCGTTGAGATAAGCGACGATGACGACAGCTGATCACCGCGTAGTCTGGTGTGTTCCTCTCGTCAACCAGATGTCTGTTCCGGTTCACGTTTTCACTTTTACTCTCGTTTTTGCCGTAAGGATGCCCTCTTGTGGGTTCACGCGTGTATAGACTTTTACACCGCATAGAATATCTCTTTTCACTCAATATCGCAGCGAGATACGTGACTGGTGTGTCGAGGAGAAATAAACAGCTCTCTCTCTCTCTTTCTCTCGCTCTCGCTCTCCCTCTCTTCACAGCTGCCTCGGTACGTGTGCTTTGTGTGGCTCAGTCACTACTCCTACAGCTACTGTCCGTTCCGGTTTTTATCATCCTTCCCTCTTCTTTATCCTTCCGTCCCCATCCACAAGCCAACAACTGTCCGCGTAGTCTACTCTCGTATCAATTATAAACGACTCTCTTTACCGTGCTCTTTTGCCTCCCAACACGAATCCTCAATCAGTAAGTATTCGCCATGTCTGCGTCGAAGATTGTGATTTGCGGTGCCGCTCGCACACCTATCGGCTCCATCGGCGGCGGCCTCTCCACGATTGGTTCCTTTGAACTCGCCCTCACCGCTGCCAAGGCGGCGCTCGCCAGCGCCAAGTGCGATCCCAAGCACATTGACTACACGACGCTCGGCCAGGGCATGCAGGACATGCGCAACATGGATATCGCCAAGGCAGTCTGCACGTACGCTGGTGCCCCCGTCACAGCCCCTGGCACGACGGTGCAGGAGAACTGTGCTAGTGGCGGTGCGGCCATCCACGATATCGCCCGCCGTCTCCTCTGCGGTGAGATCGAGCTCGGTATTGCCGGTGGTGTCGAGAGCATGTCCAACATTCCCCGCGTCCTCTTCACTGGCCGCACCAAGGGTCAGCTGTACGGCGACATGCAGCTCGTCGATGGTCTCCAGGGTGCCCTTATCGACCCATTCATTGGCAAGAAGGGCACCGTCATGGGCCTCCTCACTGAGGGCCTCGTGAAGAAGTACGGCGTGACCCGCGAGATGCAGGATGACATTGCGTACAACTCCCACAAGAACGCCATTGAGGCCTGGGAGAAGGGTATGTACGACTACGTCACACCTATTGAGGTCAAGGACCGCAAGAAGACCGTCGTCGTTGCCCGCGATGAGGGTCCGCGCAAGCTCGAGCGCTCCTGGTTCGCCGAGCAGCAGCCCCACTTCCTGCGCGACGGCACCGGCACCATCACCACGGCCAACGCGAGCTCCGTCAACGATGCGGCGGCTGCGCTCGTGCTTTCAACGGAGAAGCGCGCCAAGGAACTGGGTCTGCCCATCATGGCTGAGCTCCGCGCCTGGGGCAACATTGGTGTCCCTGCTGAGTTCATGGGCGAGGGTGCCTTCAAGGTGCTGCCCAAGATTCTCAAGAAGGCGGACGTGAAGATGGAGGATGTGAACTACTTCGAGATGAACGAGGCCTTCGCTGCCGTCGTTGGTGGTGCCCTCAAGGAGTTCCCGCAGCTCAAGCTCGACAACATCAACCAGTGGGGTAGCGGTGTGTCCCTGGGCCATCCTGTTGGCTGCACTGGTGCCCGTCAGGTGGTGGACATGTGCCACCAGCTTCAGAAGCGTAACGCCCATCTTGGCGTCACGTCTCGCTGCGTTGGCGGCGGCATCGGCAGCGGCGAGGTCATCGTGCGCTACGAGTAGGTGTCGTGTGTGAGTGCGAAGACTCCCTCACTGCATGTGAGTACGAACCGAGAGCGAGACACGTGTACTCTCACACTTTTTTTTTCTTCTGTTTTATAACCTTGTTTCTTTTTTCATATTTTTTTTTTGATAGCGACTCCTGTCATAGTATTATGACCCATACGAAGGCACGAAATTATTTTGTGAACGCTCGCCATTTTTCCCACTCCGGACGGGCCGCAGCGGTGTGGCGGCGGGTGGTGTGTTCCATCGATCAATGGGCTACACAAAGACAACTTTTTTTTTTTTCAATTTGCCACGTGGGTGTCTTCGGGTCACGAATGTAGTCCCCTCTCTTTTTGTTTTTCTTTGAAAAAAAAAAAACTTTCTTCCTTACCATCACCCAGAAAACGTGACAAAGAGGCCCCTCCCTTTTTTACTGGCGACGCTTCAAGACGTCAACCATGCAAAACGCTTTCATCGCTGTGAAGGGAACAGAAACCTCAGTATCTTCCTTCTTCGTGTTCGTTCCCCCTGTTTTTCGAATACTCTGTGTGTGAGAGTGTGTGCGCCGCCTTCCGCTGTGGATGCCACGTTTTCAACCACGTCAAGGTCCCCGCCTCCTCTACCTCCACACGTGTGTGCTTTCTGTGCGAGGAAATTCTGCAGGAAACAAAAATAGACGCAAAAACGAAAAGCGCGCCAAACAGCTGCGATGAGCGTTGAATCCACGCGAAGAAGGTGAGATGGATACGAACTTATCACACCTCGTAATTTGCATTTCGACATTGAAAAAAAAAAAAAGAAGCGATGTGGTGTAGCACCTGCGCGCTGACCCGAAGTGTGTCTGCACGCGCCACTGCCTCAGTCACAAACGGCGCGACTCGCGCTCGTGACGGAGGTCACCATGCGAGGTACTGATTGCACAAGACCAGCTGATTGATCGCGTCACCGTCGTGCATGTCTACAGTGCGCTGCCAAGACCCAAGGTCACCGCTCGCTCCGCCTTTTACCACAGTACGTCACACACATACACTCACCCTCACACCCACACAAACTTCCTGTCACGCATGTACGCATGCACTACCATCGATACCGGTTATTAGCCGCTGGACAACAAGTCATAAGATGTTCCGCGGTCGTCTTTCCGCTCCTATTGTTAGGTTGGCTGCCGCAGCCCCCTGTCGTGACACGTGCAGCGAGCACCCGCTGCTGTCGAGCAGCGCGCCTCTCCTGTGTACGCGGCGCCACAAGGCGAGCTCGGTAAAGATAGCAAATCGTCGTAAGGTCGAGATGTTCGTCGGCAAACGCTTTCATCTGCCCACGCGTCTGCGCACGGCTGCCCCGGATGTGGCGCGAGAATGGAACTACGAGAGGAACCCCATGCATCTGTATCCAGAAATCATAGGTATTGGCCACGCCTCGCCTGTTTGGTGGCGCTGCGAAGAGTGCGATCATGAGTACGAAATGAGCGTGGAGAAGCGCGTCGTTCGTGGTGGCGGTTGCCCGGTGTGCCTTGAGCGTGCGTCCCTGTCCGTCGCACAGAGCAGAAACGCCACGAAAGATACAGAGGGTGTACCCCGCCTTCGGGAAGATGACCTGCTTGAAGGTGAGGCCAACGCGGCGCTACGTCCGAAGCGCCCCACTATGCTGAATCTGCGCACCAAGTACTAGCGCTAAAGAACGGGGGAGAGGGGAGCTGAAGCCGAGTGTTCTGGTACTCTGTCGCACGCGCATCCGTCCATGCGCTGCTACGGCCACTGATGTCTGCGAGGAGAATGATTGGTGGTGACTTCGGTTCCTGTTTACTTCGTCTCTTTCGCACACACAAAAGAAAAAGAAGCGAATGACGCTTGCGCTCGAACACTTCGCCGTTGTCTGTACCTTGAGGTAGTGTCGACATTTCCGTCACTTTTGTCCGCCCGGATCCACTCTGTTCCGTGCGCACGAGCACACCAGGCTGATGTGCGCCTCACAAGGTAGAACTCTTTTTTTTTTTTTTTCTTACTCTGAGATCAGCACGAAGCTGTTTCCATATCCCCACCACGCGTCAACGTCCTCTCCTACGTACACCTCCACTCATCTGCTTTCCTACGCGAACATGCTCCACGTTTCGCTGCATCTTATTTCGAATGGCAGTTACCCTCTTCAAATATATATATATATATACGAAACGTATCTTCGCGCGGCAACGTACGCTCATATTGCTCTGCTTTATTGGTTTCTTCTCATTCTTTTTCTTCTTCTTTTGTTCTCACGCTCTTCTCGGTGGTTTTCCTTGTCTTTGCATCGGGTCTGTGTCTTGCTTCACACGTTGGATCTGTGCAGTCCACTCGTACCGCGTGCACCGTTCTATCACCAGTTGTGTCTCTGCTTTCACGCGCCAAACTACGGATTTCGTTTGGACAGTTCACCTACCATACTTCTCACCTTATTTCACCACTACCCCCCCCCCCTTCGCCGTCAGTATGTATCGATTCGCGATCGAGGGCTGCAACGTCGCTCCTCAGACGATTCGAGTGGGTGCGACCACGGAGCTGCCCATCCATTTGACAACGGCCGAGCCGAGCACGTTGACGTCTTCAACGTCGTCTTCCAGCGCACCGCTCCATTCGGGCTCTGTGCGACTGCTACGCAATATCGCGTACAAGGGCCAATTTCTGGTGCCGTTCCTCCCCACCAAACATTTACTGCTCGTCTTCCCTAACAGTGTTGAGTGCACCCGGAGACAGTCGTTGGCGGCCGGTGCACTGGAGAAGATGTCGTGTTTTCTGTCATCTCTGCACGTTGCCGCCGGTGTGGCCTTCACAGTCGACATGGTGGGCTTGTGCCGAACCTCAGGGACGGCTGTGGTGACCGTGACGTGCAACACGACGGAGGACACGCTTGAGGTTCTCAGTGCGGCGGAAAACTGGCAAGCACAGACGGAGGCGATGCGCATGAGTGCCGTTTACATTCGTAGCTACCCGATTGAAGTCGGCGTCGCCCCTCAGCTCGGGCCGGCAGACAGTCGAGCGGCGCCTGACTCCACAGACGAGGCGGAGGCGACGCGCTTGGCGGCTCTGCTCCGAAACCACTACTACTCTGTGCCTCTCTGTCCTGTCTGTGCGGATCGACTCGAGCTGAACGTGACCGGCATCGCGGAGGAACAGCCACTATGCGCGTGCGGTGACGTCCGGTGTCATTGCCTGCGCAGCTCGGCCTGCACTATCTGTCAAGCGCTCTTTGAGTCTCAATTAAGCGTCAACAACGGCACCAACAAGAACGGTCAGAATCGCCGTGTGCTGGCATGCGAGGACTGTGGGCAGTCGAGTGACCCTTGGGTGTGCCTCATCTGCGGGTACGTGGGATGCAGCCGTTACCAAGCGATGCACGCAAAGGACCATTACGTCTCTCAACGTCACTTCTTCTCGCTCAACGTGACCACGCAGCAGGTGTGGGACTACCAGTCGGACAATTTTGTGCACCGCGTGATGATGCGGCCTGAGGCGAACGGCGACATGCGCCGCATTCAATACGAAAGCCGTGAGAACCCGTACGCCAGTGGTGAACTGGAGGAGGACCTCCTTTGCGATTCCGTCACCGACCCTGGTCTGGCGAAAAAGAGCGTCAACGCAAAGTATGATCTTAAGCTCACCGGGTCTCACGCGCACTACGCGACCATTCTTAAGAATGAGCTCGACTCTATGCGCCAGCTTTTGCTCACCCAGCGCAGCGAGAGAGCTTCTGCACAGACGGTCACGCCAACCGCTGCGCGGAAAAATCCCTATCAAGCGATGGACACGCAGACAGATGCCATTCTCAAAGCGTACCATCGGCAGTCCAGCCAGGCCATATCGGCCTCCTTAAGTCTTCACCACATGGACTATGAGCTCAAGCAGCGTAAAGCTGAAACGGAGCACCTCGAACAGGAAGTTGCTGTGAAGGAGAGTCTCGTGCGTGAGGCCATCCAAGACAACATCCGTGTCGCTTCGCAGCTCGACGCGGCCATCAATGAGCAAAAGGAGCTGCTCAAGGACCTCCAGTTGAACCACCGTGTCGCCGCAAACTTGTCTAGTCGTCTTCAATCGGGTGACGGCCTCGCGCGCGTTGTAACCGTGCAAGGCAACTCCGCGCGCGCCAGCGGGAAACCATCTGGAAAAGAGCGCGGTGCATCGCACAAGAGTAAGTGACACAACCATCTATATACACATTCTGGAATGGTACCACCTTCTGTCTTTTGCCCACATTTTTTTTTTTTTTGATTTGTTTTGCTTCGCCATCTCGCTCTGGCTCTCTCTATGTTTCTCTTCTTTCGCTCTGTGGCCCGCGAGCAGAGACACTCATGACAACGAGGAAAGCAGAGATGTCCTAGAAGACCTACGCTGTCTAGTGATCGCTGCACAGATGCCTGAGCCGTGGGGACAGGAGAGCGCACCTGTCCCAAGAAGTGATGATGGCATCATCACAAAAAAAAAAAAAAAGAAGCTGCAGCCTTCTCTTCTTCGATTGTTTGTTCCCTCGACCTTCAACAGGAACGAGAACGCACCATTCAGCCGGAAGCGCGATCGCACGTGTCACTACCTCCAACTTACCTTATCCTGCTCTCGTCTCGATTCTGGATCTTCAGCTCTTTTTTTTTTTTTTTTGGTGTGCGCGTGTGTGCCTGCACAGGTTGTCATGCGCTTTGCTGGCTTGCTTATTTTTTTCTGTTTTCATTCTGCATTTGATTCTTGTGGCCCTTCCGGTGACGCACGAATAGTGCCCCGGCAAAGAAGATGTCTTCTCCCACATCTTCCGATACGCATGCGATGGAGATCACAGCGAGACTTCAAAAACTCCGACACACACAAGCAACCAACCAAGAAGCGGCGCAGCAATGGACGCGGAACTATCAGGGCCTCTGTCAGTGCTTTCGAACGCAGTGGATTGAGTTGGCCATCGAGCAGGACACCGGCGCGCTTCTCACGATGGATGTGCAGCAACTGTGCTCTACCTGGTGGGTCTTTTGTTCCCTAACATGTGCGAACGCAACGAAGGAGGACGCCGCTGCGTGCGTCAAATCTCTCCTGCAAGCGGGTCAGCCCCTGCTTCTACTCTCGATGTCCTCGACTCTAGACGAGGCACAAAGAATGGTTTTACAAAGCGCAGCACGAGAAACCTTTGTGGTGTGGGACAGTGTCATTCGTGCCACGATGGAGAAGACGGAGCAGCGTCTGGCGTCTCATACCACGCTGCTCCCACCCTGGCGAGCGGTGTCGCATCTGTGCGACTTGGCGGCGATCGTTGAGGAAACGGCGCTACTGTTACCCACACCTAGCGGGACCTCAGCACAAGACGGCCCCTGCCCACGTCGAGAAGCGCTCAGCGCACTCGCCGAGGCGTTGCACACCACAAGTGTGCGTATCGCTGCAGCGCACGCGAATCGTGTGTTCCACGACATGCTCTATCCCTCCTTTCATCCGGTTCAATGGCAGTCCGAGCGTGTTCTAGAATCGTCGATGACGCGCGTCGCAGGCGTGCATCCATGTGTGTGGATGTTGTTTTCTCTGTGTCGCCTCTGCCTTCGTCGCGCGCGTGTACGGGAAGCGCCTGATGAGCCTCGCCCCAACAGGGGCGCGGCACTCATAGTTTGCGAATACGTCCGCGCATTCGTGGTGCTCATCGAGGACTGTCTCGCCTGCCCTGCAGACGCTTGGCAAGAGGATGTGGTGCGTCGTCGTGCGTTTCTGACCGATGTCTACGTCACTGTGCTGCTGTGCCGCCTTCTACGTGGTGTTGTGGCGGTGGTTGATACGCAAGGGACGCCGTATGCATCGCTTCTAGAGGCATCCCTGCGGACGGTCATTCACCACACGGAGCGGATGGATCGCACCTGTTGCTACACGAGCGCGCGAGATGGACAGGCTGCGCCGTTGTCGACCAACGCGGCCCTGTCCGAGTCGGAGTGGTGGCAAACCGATGTGTGGTCAGTGGCACCTTTGACGGTTGACCAAATTGTGGATCGCACGTCCAATGCACCGTGGAGTGCATCCTTCGCGGCGGCCGATGTTATGTCGTCGCTACTCGTGACGTGCGCGTCTGTGGGGCAAACATGAAAGGCTTCACAGTGACGCGTGTGTTTCTCTCTTATTCCAGTCAATGACCGCACAAGAAGAATAAGTAGAGCGGAGAGAACTCAATGCGGTTGAAAACTGGAAACACACCCACACACCCACACACCCACACACACACCCACACACACATACACAAAACGAATCAGGTGCGTCCGCCGGTGACGGCAAGCAACAAGGCGCCAGAGCCGAGGTGCACGATTGCTGTCGGTTTAGTTTCATATCCACTTTCCGTGCGTCGCGTGTGCGTCATTCTGTGCGCATAGTGTCGGCACACACACACACACACGTGCTCACTGCCAACCCACTCACGCAAAGTCACGTACCCGCCTTCTCTACTCATGATGTCTGATGTTGGCTTCTTCTTCGATGTCCGTCTCGTGTGTCTTTACCGCACTTGTGACTCTCTCTCTCTCTCGACTTGTCTTTTGGGAGTGCTCTTGCACGGGCCAGTACCGCGAGCATTTAGACCGACACCGAACCCGCTCGCCCCATCATGTATCCCAACGTCACCGTCGTAGGCGCGACACCTGCACTCCGTCGAGGTGTCCTTCAGCTCACGCACACCGTGTTGCGACTGCAGAAGGCCCCGCCGCATGTCTCGATGGGCATCACATTCGTAGAAGCTGAAGACATGTGCCGCATCAACGCGATGTCGCGTGGTATTGACGCGCCTACGGACGTCTTGACGTTTTCGCAGTCCTCGAAAGAAGACGCGTTTGTGAATGCGCTGCTGTTCGCGTCCCCTGAAGAGGATGACCACGATGGAGGCCACAGCGGCTGCAGTGACGAAACACAGCGAGCGGCGCTGCTCTCGCTGGGGGACGTATACGTGTGTATCGACTACATGTGGCGACGATGCTGTGCACGGCCCACACTCAATTTGCCGCTCACATCATACCTCGCTGCAGCGCTTGTGCACGGCGAGCTGCACGCACTGGGGTACGACCACACCACACCCGATGAACTGCGTGAGATGGTCAAGCGCGAGCAGTTCATCGGGTGGCAACTGCACAGTCAGGCGCGGCGTCACCCATGGACCTTGACGCCACTTGATCCATTGGAATATGTGCGGGATCGTCGTCATGACTTTTGAATTGTGTGTCTTCTCTGCTTCTCTGTGGTGTGTCTCACGCACCTTTCCTCACACCCGCAGTGAATGTCTGTCTCAGTCGTTGCACGACATATTATCACGAATAGTGAGGAAAAGTCTCCCGCTCCGGTCTCGTCGGGGTCACCGTCGCTTCACTGTTGTAGTCTGACGACTAGCGAGGACCACGAGCATCATAGGCATCTCCCTCCCGTTACTATGGCCACTGTCTTATGATCGTTTTATGCCTTCACTCACGCACTCTGTATCCATCTCTCTTTCCGATTGTTGATCCTCACCTTCACTTCTCTTTTTTTTTTTTTCAAGACCACCCACTCAGTCTAGGCTGCCTTCATTGCGCTCAGCAGAATCCGCCAGAGTGCAGGATGCACAGCGGGGCGACGATGAACTCGACGCTCATTTCAACGCCGTCATCTGTTCCTTTGGAACAGGAACAGGACCACGATTTAGGGCCCAAGAAGGTCAGGTACAAGCGCAACAATGTTTCTTTCGTTCCCGTTGTCAGCCGAACTGCCGAGGCTGCACCTTTGCGCTACTTTAGCGCGCCAACGTATAGCAACGACAAGGAAAAAGTGCTGGCCATGGACGGCAGAAACCGCAGTGGTGGCCGAAGTGGACGACGCGGTGGGGCAGGTCAGCGCTCTCACTCGTCGGCGAACGGCTTGCTCAAGCCGCGCGCACGGCGCTCTGAGGTGTACGACACACTCGCCTTTTGCCAGCAGCTGCTGGCCACGACGCTGACGGACAACCAGGCCGAAGAAATTGTGTATGCGTACGCCATCCCGCATTACACCATTGAATCGCTCGTCGAAGCGCTGTGCCAGCGTATGCACGACACCGTTGGACGCCTCGCGTGGAATAAGCCTCACCCGCCCCCGGAGTGGGGCGATGACCTGCGCTTTCTGGGCGATTGGTGGATGTGTCTGTCTGATGCGGCTTCTGATCGACCACAGGCCGTGCGTCGCGCACTCGACGTGGACACCACCACCACGCCGCGGGCCGTGTACCAGCCGCTGCTCGACCCCGGCGATCGTACAGCGGAGTCCGAAGAGCAGCTGGTCGCCGATTTGGCACTGCGTCTTCAAGGGCCTCTCTACCACCTGGAGGTGCTCCACGTGGACAGTCTCATCCTTACACCAGACCGCCTTCAGGTGCTGCTCTTCGCAGGGCTCATCAGGCGCCGCGTGGCACAACAGCAACAGCAACAGCGAACCCCGCGCGGTGCAGCCACGCCGGTACCAACGCAACCACGTGCCACTCAGCATGCCAACGCTGTCCAGGCCGACGTGTCTCCAAAGAGCGGGCAGGGTCTGCCCCTCGATGTCGTGGAGGAGGCCGTGAACGTCATCTCTTTTTCTGTTTGCCGCATTTCGACTGCGGGCGCGCTCATCCTTCTTGGTGCCTTGATTCGCCTCACTCAGTTCAAGCCGTTCATTACTACACTGGACCTCTCCTTTAACGCGCTGACGCACCGCTCACTACGCTGCTTTACGCGACTGCTCCCGCTAACGCGCGTGGTGCGTCTCAGCCTGCGCGGCAACCCGCTCGTGAGTGGTGAACCTAGCTCGCTGCGCGACTTCCTCCGCGAGGGTGCTGCTACGCTCCAGGAACTCGACCTCGGGCACACGCGTCTTTCCTACAGTCAGGTGTGCGCACTCATGGAGTGTCTCCCGGCGATGTACGCGTTGCGGGTCCTGTTACTGGACTTCGTCGACGTGCCACCTGAAAAAGCCTCCGCACTGTCCAAAGCGATTGTGGCCAGCCGTCTTTGGCACATCTCGCTGAATGGAGTCGCCGCGTGTGCGAGCGACGCCTACATGAAGCCCATCTTGAATGCCTGTGCGCGGCACCGACGCGAGGCACTGGATGGTACGGCGACGATCAGCAGCTTCTTCCAGCGCTTCTTTCAGCAGTCGTACGCGAAGGGATGGCGGCCGCCCATTGTCCACGCCTTGCCCGAGGGCTACGATGTCTTCACCAATAATGATCCATCCCTTTACAAGGCGAGCAGTGTGCTGACGGAGGAGCCTCTCTGGCTGCGAGACAACGCCTAGCGTACGCATACGCACATCTAATACCCCTATGTACTATACCAATACAACGCAGCTTGAGTTGTTGTCTCTTCTTTTTTTCTTTTTCTTTTCTTGTTCGCCTCGTGGTGGGTTCTGTACCTGTCGCGTCGTGCACGCGATTGCTCTCCTCTTGCGCTCCTCCCGCTAGCTGTCCAGTAAAATACGCAAGCACTGTCTCGCAACGGTCTGCCGTCTCGCGTGAATGGCTCATCGTCGCTCGCGTGGTTTTAGTCTGGCTTTGCCACGTCCGACTGGATCGCATCGTCGTTCACTCCTCTCCCATGAGCATCACTTCCGGAAATGTGTCGCCGTCATGCGTGCCCTACTCGGGGAAACAGTGAGCCGATGTCGTGACGTGCAGTCACGTACTCGTATGTGGTGTCTCCGTTCCTTCTCCACCCCCCATCCTCTCTTTCTCTCTCCCTCTCCCATCACCTCTCTCCTCTCAACGTGACCTGCACGATTACTTCTTCACTTGAGGTCATGTTTCGCCGTCTCACGTGCCAGTGGGCGCCCAAGGTGCCGGCAGGACAGAAGATGAATAGCCAGCAAGAGGTGCTGCAGATCGACTCACCCATGGCGTTACTTCGCATGTGCTACCGCAGCATCGACATCCAGGTCAAGTCCAGGCATGCGCGGACATTTCTTAAGAAGCGGCTGATTGAGCAGTGGAGTGAGAAGAGCAAGGAGACGGACCCAGCAAAGCAACGCTTTTACATGGACCTCGCTGGCTCCTTCCTGCAAGCACTCCACACGGAGCGCAACCCGAAGCCGGGTATGCCTTTTCGCTTCCAGCTCTCCCGCCGCGTCGCGTATGACCAGAAGATGCAGGAAAAGGCAGAGAAGGCGAGCTCTGCCCCGCGCCGCGTTCGACGTCTACATCCTGAGAAGCCACAGTAGTGTCTGTGTCCTTTCATCACTTACACAACAACGAAAAAAAGAAGACAAAAAAAAAGAAAAAAAAAACAGGCTGCAATCATTTCTGTGCGGAAGTGTCGCGTCTCGGCACCGTACGCTATGAAGGGCTCGTTGTCAAAAGTGCACAGCGCACAGGGCATCAACGCAGACACACGCGTGACGTGCTATTCGGTGATTTTCGTTCACTCTCAAGGTGTAGCTGGAGTCGAGCATATCTATGAATCAGTACGGAAAACATGTTCGCGGCTGAGCTGCTCTTTTTTTTTTTTTTTCGCGTGTGCCGATGAGTCGCTATGATTACGTACCTCTCTCTCTCTTTCCTCGCTCCCATATTTTCCCTCATCCTCATTTGCAACCCCTCCCCCTCCCCCTCCTCCTCCGACCCGCCCTAAACTTCCCTTTTGTGACACTCCTTTGCGGGATCGTACTTGATGGGTATATGGTTGAACGTGGCGTGCTGGGAAAGAGAACATCAACGGGTAAACACAAACGAAGAGAACGCGAGGAAAAAAAAAAAGAAGACCCATCATCTAACAGCACTTTCTTTTTGTGTGCGTATCGCGCCTCCTCTGGAAGCGCACAGAATCATTTCCTGGCATCATACGTTGAAAGATGTGCGCGCTTGTGCAGCGTATCAGTTCCAAGGAGTGGGCGGCGCTGTGTGCGGTGGCTGTGGCAGGGTATGGTGTGGCACGTCTCACGCAGAAGCTCTTTAGTTGTCCTCCAGGCCTGCCGGCACCAGACATCCCCGATGCGAAGGAGGACAGCTACGTGCTGGGCGTGCTCAAGCGAACCTTTTTCAGGCACTTCTACGTGGTCCGTCGAGGTGAGTCCCTGCTGTGCCTCAAAAAGTGGTGTGAAGAGTACCAAAACCGTCCATTTGTTATGAAAATTTTTCTGCACTCGCACATCGTGGTATCAGACCCGCAGGATGCAGAGGAACTTTTGGTCCGACAGGAAGCCGTGTGCCCCAAGGGATTCGGTTACGACCTCGTGCGCAGCGTCATTGGCGATGGTCTGCTTGCTGTGTGCGACAGAAAGAAACATCAGCGCCACCGTCGACTGCTGGCCCCACTGTTTAGTACCGAGAATGTGAAGCTCATCTCCAATGAAGTGACCCGGCGCTACAGCATTCAGCTTCTCGGTCGCTTACTGTCTCGCTGCCAGGAAGGAGCCAGCGCTGGTGGGGATGAGAGTGCCAACTTGACCACGGTGAACCTGACCGCTTTCATCAACGCCATGGCGCTGTCTGCCATTGGAGAGGGTGCCTTCTGCGCCAGTCCAGACGAATCGGTCCAAGTCCGCGTGCATTTCGATACCATGATGAAGTTCACCAAAGCGAACTACTTTTGTCCCTACTTACGCAACAAATCGCAACGTTCAGCGCGCGCGGCGGTGGCGACCATCACGGACACGCTTCTCTCAAGGCACCTCCGCTCAGTGGACGAGCTCGAGAGTGACGACGAAGACAGCAGGGACGACGCCGGCCTACGCATGCCTCGCCACCGCACGGTGCTGGCGGCGCTCATGGAGAACTTGGACGGTGCCTTCACTCCCGACGATGTCGTCGATCACCTCGTCACATTTCTCTTCGCTGGCCACGACACCACCAGCCACACGCTACAGATGCTTCTCGCCCTCCTCGCCGCGCATCCACGTGTGCAGGAAAAGTTGCACTCGATCCTGGTCGACGAAGTGATGCCAAACGTGGGTAGCTTCCCAACCGTTGAGGCGCTCCTGAGCTGCGACTATCTGTGCGCGGTGGTTGATGAGGTGCTTCGGTTGTACCCCGCTGCGCCGCTCATCTATCGCGACACGAGCGACGACGTGCACCTGCCCAGCTCCGGCGTTGTCGTGCCAAAGAACTCCACCGTCGTCATCAGCATCTTTTCCATTCACCGAAACAAGGCGGTATACGGCGCAGATGCCGACTCTTTCTGCCCAGAGCGTTGGCTTGGCACCGCAGGGGTCGCGTTGCGAGCGCGATGCGGAGGCTGCGGCTACATGCCATTCAGCCGCGGCCGGCGCAATTGCATCGGGCAGGACTTCGGGTACCAGGAGGCCCTGCTTGTGACAGCGTACCTCGTGCGCTACCTGTCCTTCCATGCCGCCGGCGAGTTCCCCGTGACTCGTTTTCTCATCACGATGTCGACGAAGGAGGCTGTGCAGGTGCGGCTCGCGGCCCGCGAGGGTTTTGACGCTGACACGCTGATCCACACAATAAACGCGTCCCTCGCCGAGCACCGTGATGAGGCGCGTAGACCGCCACAACGAGACAAGGTGCCCTCGTCCGCCAGCGAACAGGACGAAAATGATAGTCGAGCGGGCGCGGCGACAGGCGAGATTCAGACCCCTCTTAGCGGCTCTTTCCTGTCATCGACGGATTCTGCGCAGACGATCGTGGAAGCCACGCTGACGCCTCGCGTCGTCGCTGGTGTGGATTGACTGCACCATCTTAAACTCACCAACGACTGCAGGAACTGATCTTTAAAAAAAAAAAAATCAGCGATGCGGGGAAAAAAAGAACTGCGTGGGCGACGCTAGCGGGACTCAAATGGAAATAGGACCCCACAAAGTGTTGGTTGCCCAGGGGCAGGTTCAAGAGTACCATCCTGTCTCATCGCAGATAGTGCTCCCACCATCTTCTTTTTTTTTTTTTTTTGGTTGTTTGCTTGTTCCGTTCTTCTCACTTTAATGTTTCTCGTCCACTCTTCAGACAAGCCTATCCGAAGCTTGATGACAAAGGAACAAAAGCACATGTGCACACTCGATCAAAAGTACGAGCAGCCTTTCTTGCGCGTTTCCGCCCGTATCACATCACGTTCCACTATAATTTACGTTTTGTGTGAGAGTGAGAGAGGCGATGCGATTACTTGAAGAGTCTGTTTTTTCTTGAACTGTTTATGGAATACGACGGGGATAAGGTAATGCAGGTCTACCCCGCTCGAGGACAGTGATCGGCAGCTACTGTCTCACCACCTTTTTTTTTTTAAATTAATTTATTTATTTTCTTTGTTCCTTTATTGACCGTTTTTTCACCTCATGTGCAAACCTGTGAATCTGTTCATGTGACTGCCCACCTCCCTCTCTCTCTTTTTTTTTTTTTTGATGCGCAGTGGGTTTTGACAACCGCTACAACGCGCGAATCTCTCCCATACTCCATCTGTCTTCCTCCTCGTTTGTAAGTGACGAGAATTCCTCCTTCGTCATATGTACACTCTCTGTTTTCCGTTTTTTTTTTTCCTTTGATCACCACGCCCGGTTCGTTCTCGCACCAACTTATCACACCTCTCTTCTACGAAGAGGCCCGCTCGTGATCTTCACCTTCTTGTGCACGCCTCCTCCCACCTTTTTTCTAACCTGTCTTCATTGTGACTCATGCAGAGATATATACGCACAAACCACATTACACGTCATCTGGTCACGTGCGTACATAGGACGGGGTGGTTACGGTTGTCCTCCTCCCTTGTCTCACCCTGTCTGCTCCTCGATCTCGCACCATCGCCGAGAGTTACGCGCGCTTACTATGTCCTCGCGTTGGGGTGGCTCAGCACGCTACATGCATCCTACGTGACGGACCGCACACACACACACACACATTCATATATGCGTCATGTGAATTCTTCACGATGTCTCCATCGCTTCCATTCCAACTGTCTATTGATCTCTCGCTCTCTCTTTGTTCATATTTGTGTTTGTCATGTCTTCGTGTCTTTCAGAGGCACATGCGACTAGCCCACACTCATAACAGCCAGCGATGGCAGAAGACGGTCACAGGTAGCGTAAACGCCGCTAGCGTTGACGCACAGCGACTCTCTGCGTCCGTGGCGACATCAGGAGCTGTGGTGCAGCTCGACGTCGACGAACATGTCAGCTACACAGCCGTCTACACCCTCGCTTCGCCCTCATCACAGACTGTGCCGAATCTCAGTCTTTCTCCCACCATTCAGATTTATCTCTCGACAGATGGGCGGGAGAGTGAGACGCGCTCCTACATGCTCGTTCAACGTGTGCCTGTGCCGGCGCCTGCGCGTGCGACAGTAGCCCCGAAGGAAGGCGACGCCGCCGCTCCGTCGTCGACTACGGCGCTCGGTCATCAACAGGGTACGCACCGCAAATCCTTGTGCGTCAGCAAGATGCAGTGGGTGTGTGCGGCTGCGGTGGTACTCCTACGTACCAACGGTCATCTTGTCGTGTTAGACACGGGTGTGCACGCGGCCTGTCCCGACGCAGAGACATCGTGCAGCTCGTCCGAGAGTGAAGAGGATGGAGGTGATGACATCGTCACCCATTCGCGTCTTTTGTTCGAAGATCAACGTGTTCTCGACGTCGCCTCCACCGTGGTAAAGCACGGACGCAAGCAGCTCTTGGTGCTTGTCGCGGCCCACCACACACACACAGCGGTGACTGTCATCGACGTCACACGCACCTCGCCGGCGCGGAGGACCTCGCCTCCGCACACTGTGGTCTGGCGATCTATCGGCCCCTTTCGCAGCGTTGCGGTGTTGCCTCACCATCGGAGAGATGAGGTCGGCGTGTCGGTTCCACCTCCGTCAGTTGTCTTTGCCGGTGACGACGTGAACGGATGCCTCAGGTTTTTTGACTGGCAGCTTCCGGTCGATCTGCAGGTTCTGTCATCGAGCCAGTCGACACCTGGACCGCGTTGTGTTCGGGAGTGTATGCTTGGCTCTCAGAGCATACCCTTGGGTTTTGTCACGTCCCCTCCCTCGCGCTATTCTACGGAGACAACGCAAGTGGTGTTCGTCGGACTCAAACCCTGTGCAGAGGGTGACACGCGTTCAGCTGGCACCGTTCATGCGGCACGCCTGTCGCAAGCACCGACCGAGAACTTTGTTCTCCGCGGCAAAAACGGTGCACCGCTGATGCTTGACGAGCGCACCACAGAGAGTCTACGTGTCGCTGCCGCGGCTCACGGCCGCGAGCCACTGAACCAGGTGTACACGATGCTACACCGCACAGACCCAGATGGCGTCTCCATGTCCTCAGCGGCGACGGCTCCTTCGTCGATGAGAGCCCTCGAGCAGCTCGGTGCGCTGCGCCTTGTCCGTCCTCGGCTGTCGTCAGCAACGATGGACTGCGTCGCCCTGTCGGTCGTGGTCAGCAACGTGCATCTGTCCGCACGCGGGGCTTTAGTCGCCAGCACTGTCGAGTACACACTGCCACTGAAGGCGTACCATGACGCATTCGCTTCGCTCTTTGCCGCTGTAAATGGAGACAGGGGGGTACCCTGTGGGCGAAATGCCGGCTGCGAAAACGGCGGCCTTCTCCTCTACCCGTCCCTTCTCTCCCATCACGACTGCCCGATGGAGCATGCCGAGTCGACCAGCTTTGTGCTGTACAACGCACAGGGCCTCCTCTCGGTGGCGCTGAGCCCTCCCAGCGGCGATGGTGCGCGCTGTGATGTGCGCCACGTCTGGGCTGCCTGTCAGTCCGGCTCGAGCGGAAGTCCAACGACGTGCGCGCGGGAGGGCCTGGTGGGCGGTGTTGCTGACTTGCATATGAAGAGCGACGGGGCCCTCCATGGTGTGCTCCTTCGCGGTTCTGCCTACGCGGCTGACAAGGGCCCCGCCAAGTCTGACAAGGACGGCACAGATGCCCGCGAGGAGTCCTGCGATGACTTCTGCGCCTCCCTTGCCCGCGACCTTGTTGTCGTTGGCGATCTGGCGATGGGTCCACTGTGCTGTGCACCGCTGCCGGATCCTCTTGCGGCGCACATGAGTGATCCTACCGGCGAGGGCAGTGCACTTGCTCTCAGCGCTGCCGAGGATGTGGTGCGTCGTGTTGTACGTGAGGAATTGACTCTCGCAGTCGCACCGCTGGAATCTCGTTTGTCACGCCTGGAGGCTATGCTGCAGAAGATTCTCGACCACGCGTCCGTACAAGGATCCGTCTGATGCCAGGGAACGCGGAAGAACGCGAGTAGCGCCGATGGTGGGAGGCAGATGCCGTCAAGGCTGCATCGATTTGATGCGGGTGTGCGCGCGCGAACGCTCATGCCCGCTCTTAGTGGGCGACCGTAACCACACAAAAAAGAAAAAGAAGAATAGGATGCCTCAACGTCCATGTTATCGTACTCGATATGAGCCAGTGAAGGTACGAAGCGAGATCAAAACGGGAAATGCACGTCTGCAATGTGCATCCATGAGACTCACCGAAAGACTAAAACGCTCTTCTGCGCGTTCACTCAACACTCACCCAGTGTGGATGCATTCTGTACGTCACTGTTTGTTGATTGACTCTCTCTCTTTCTCACATACACACATCCTCTCTCCCAATCGCCCGCATTGTTTCCTCTGTGATGACATGGGGTAGACTTCGTTGCGTGGTGTATAGCTGCTGCAACAACGGGGAAAAAGAGAGAGAGAGAAAAAAAAAAAGAGGTGAACGGCTTTGTTTGATTGATTTTCACTGACGTCTGTTTTTGTGCTTCGCCGTGATTATTTTCCCCTCAGTGTCCGCACGCGTTCACATGGAAGATCGCGTTCTCGTCGGTCTTTTCCAAAGTAGCCGTCGCGTCAACGAGGCACTCAAAGCCTCTTTGGAAGATGGGCTTCAGCCGCGCAGCGTGGTGCTGTCTGGGTTGAGTGCTCTACTGAGGCACGTGTCCCAGTCACTTCTGGTCCTCGTCTCGCTAGACCGCACAAGCGACAGCAACTCCACGCCGTGGTCTAGTCGCTTTTTCGATTCACTCGTCGAAAACCTCTACCGACTTATCACGAACGCCACGAAAGGAGTCGCACCGAGGACATTGAAGCACGTCTACAGTGGTGGTCGCGGTGGCGAGGAGGCCTCGGCTCTCCTAGAGACTTCTTTGAGTGGACCCCCGCATGCGTCCGTCGGCACACACGCCACGCGCTCTCTTTCCGCGGCGTCAAGCCAGAGCGCTGATAGGGCGGACCACAACTTCCGCGGACGCTCCGCAGAGGAAGTGCCGCTGGCAGAGCCGTCCTTCTCGACCACTGTGGACGCGAACACGACGGTCGATGAGTTTCCGCGTGACTCGACGACGGACGTACTATCTGTGGCACCGCTCTCGTGGTCCGAACTGGTGTACGGCTGTGAGGAGGCCATCATCGCGCTTCAGCACGCCCTGATTCTACCTCGGCGCTTTCCGCAGTTCTTTGGCGGGCGGCAGCGTGCACCGTGGCGGCGTATTCTCCTCTACGGTCCTCCCGGGACAGGTAAAACACACCTCGTGCATGTCGCCGCGGAGGTGCTGGACTGCGCGCTCATCAGCATTTCTGCGGCGGACTTGTTGAGCAAGTGGATCGGGGAGAGCGAAAAGCAGGTGCGACACGTCTTCGACGTAGCCTCGCAACACGCGCAGTGCATCGTCTTCCTCGACGAGCTCGACGCCCTGTGCGGGGTGCGCGGCGCCTCCAGTGAGACGGAGGCCTCTCGGCGGCTCAAGACGGAGCTCCTTCTGCAGCTTCAGGCGCTTCCGGCAAATGTGACGCTCATCGCCGCCACAAATTTACCATGGGAAATCGACACTGCCGTGCGTCGGCGCTTTGATCGCTTTGTGTATGTGGGCATGCCGTCGGCGTCGTCGAGGCGGCGGCTCTTGGCGGAGCGCCTTCGCGGAATCGCATCGAACTTATCAGACGAGGAGCTTGGCCGTGTGGTGGACGCGACGACGTTGTATTCCACGTCTGACATGATCCACGCCGTCGACCACGCTGTCCTCATGCCTCTGGAGTGCTTGATAACGTGCACCGCCTGCCGTCTTGCTACCGAAAAGGAAGAAGGCGAACTGGTGCGCACACAAACCCATCCGTGTCGTACCTCACAGCCCAGTACGCCGTGTTCGCCCGACGAGCCGCTGTCCCTCTCATTCGCGTGTACTTCACACGTCGAAGGCGGTGATCGCGGGCAGATACAGTGGCCACTCTTCGTACCGTGTGCATCCAACGACCCACGCGCACTGCCTCATCTGACGATAGACGACGTGCCACCTCTGCAGCTGCTCACGCCACCCCTTACGTTTCAGCACGTGATGGCCGCCCTGAGTGCTTACCCACCGTCAACAACGGAGGCAGAACTCCTTCGTATCCAGCAATGGGGACAGCGCGTCACAAAGATATGATCTCGCGATGGAGACGCCGGCCTCGCCACACCCAACGACATCAGCTCTGTTCTCTTTTTTGTTCTTCTTATTCTTCATTATTCCTTTCCACACTCCGGTTTTTGTTTCTTCTCTCACTGCTCGCTCCAGACGACTTGGTTCTTTGTCACTTCTCTGCTCTCGCTCATTTCGTCGTCTTCTTTTCGTTTTCTTTATGTCACCAGTCCGCTGACAGGACACAACGTCAGAACAACTGTAAAGCATGTGTCGCTAGTTACGATAATGTACCCAGCACCTCGTCATGCGCGCTGTCCGCACCAATCAGTCCCGCACAATCACTGCGGCTACCACGACGACCCCCCTCAGTATGCGAACCGAAAAAAAAAAAAGGACTCCTCACAATTTCTTCTCTTTTGCTCTTGTCACTTGTTTTTGTCTCTTGTGCGCCTCACACGTGTACACACAGCTCCCAGAGTCGGTTTTTGCATACTTTCTGTGCGCGCATGCTGTGTTTGGTTCACCATGACCATTCGTATTGTACTCCAAGGAATCGATCAGGCATCGTTGCTGGTGGACAACGAATCGCGCTACGTGCGTGTCGGTCGTGGCGTCATGGTCTACGTTGCTTTTTTGAAGCCGGAGGACGGCAGTGAGATCACCGAGGAGCAGCTCGAGCGTGCCGTGGACACGGTTGTCAGCACGCGCATATTCACGCATCTGTGCCCTGAAAAGATGCTCACCAGTCCCCAAGCACTCGCCGACCACCCCAAGATTGATATCCTCATCGTGCCGCAGGCTTCGCTCGGTGGCAAGCTGAAGGGTCATACCGTGCAGTTTCACGGCCTCGTCGACAAGGCAATCGGCGCTGAGCTGTACGCGCGCTTCTGCCATTTAATGCGCGTTCACCGTGGTGTGGACGAGAACACGGTGGACATCAACGGTGCGCCTCTCGCGTTTGACGAAGGCGCACCAGACAGTGAAGCATCGCCCAAGTGGATGCGTCACGACGGGCGCGTGGTCTGTGGTACGTTCGGCAACCGTCAAGGGCTTATCATCGAAAGTGACGGACCGTTCACACACACGTTTGATATGTAAGACTCTCGCCGTCACCGGGTACCCAAGCGCGCACCGATAGCGTTGAGTTTTTTTTTTTCCCTCTCTTCTGTTTTGCAGTGCTGCCTCTCAGTCGATCCTGGCAAAAGGAAGCCATTAAGGTAAGACACGCGCCGAAAGAAAAAAAAAAAGTGAATGTAGCAAAAGACGTACTAGCAAAATAATGTGTGTCGCCACTGTACTGCTCGTGTCCTTTTTTGGCGGACTTCGACACTCGCGCTAGAGTCACGAGACACAGCACTCTTCTCGCTCACCCGAATACGTCTCTCCCCACTGACGATAGCACGCTCTGCTGGGTTTTAGTCCTACGCGCGAGCGGCAAGCGTACGTTCGCCCCCCCCCCCCTTCCATGCACGAGTCGTAGTCAACTCCATTACTCCCCCTTTCCCTCCCTCCCTACCTTGTCCTCTTCGCCACGCACTTTTTGTGTATGTGTGTGTCGTTTGCTTGCTCTCTCTCTCTCTCTCTCTCTTTTTTTTTTTTGTGTGTGTGTGTGATCGTCTCCAGTAGGTGAACTGCGGTAAAGCGTGCGCCACGACTCCACGACAGCATAAAAAAAGAAGGACACATCTACTCGAGGCAGTCGCCGCGGAAACGCCTAGTGGCGTCTTTCTCTTACTTCTTCATCGCGCAGCGTACAGCCGCCATGACATCGGCCGCTTCCAGTGCCGTCATGTGGAATCCGCAACAACAGTGCTACAGATCGCTGCTGAAGTCACTGCGTGCGGCTTTTTTTCACGACCGGGCGAAGCTATTTTGGGCGCGGCATCGTGTGCAGGTTGAGTTCTACAAATACTCCCGAATCGCCGACGAAGAAGAAATCAAGCTGCTAGTCGGAATTGGGAACGAAGTGGCGGCGTTCGTCGAGGCCTACATGAAAACCGATGTGGAGCGGATTGTCCGCCACAATGAAACCATGATGTCGCTGCCCGCGTCACAAGCGAAGAAATTCCGTCAAGAATATCTCCTCAGCGAAAAGCAACATGAGTCATGGTGTAAGCAAAAAATAAAGGGCATGCTGAAGCGTCGACCGCCTCCTCCGTACCCTTTCTTCTGAGTGGCACTCCACCGTGTCCGTTACAGACGAATGCCAAGTGGCCAGGCATGAGAAGGAGAAGAGCGCGGCTCTCCCCCACACGTTTCTGGTGCAGCGCATCATTTCTGTGCCGTCGCTCCGACCTTTTGTGTCGCTCTGGTGGTATTTGTCTGCTCCTCGTCACATACGTACGTTCGTAACCAAGGTGTAAGCATAGCCAGAAAACAAAAAGCCGACAGTCAATGTTTGCAAACAGTATCTGAGTTACCCTGTCAACGACCCACATCACGTAAACCCACTGTACGTGATCGCTCTCAACGTGATGCCCCATTGTACAGCAGAGGGGGTGGGGGCTTCGCTCTTGACTAATCCGGCGTCGCTGTGCGTGTGTGTGTCTGTACGAGGGATTGTGTGCTGTCATGGGCATCCTTGTGCAGAACACTGGTTGTTCTGTATTCGAATCTTCCCTCTAAATCTCAAATCCTCATTCTTCATTCTCTGTGCTTTTTCTTGTTTCACGGCTGTGACTATGGGTAGCTTGATACACACATACGACCCCATACCACTGCTCTCGTTGCCTCCTCTCACAGCGGTCCTCCTTGTCACACAAGCACCCACGCGTACTCCCATACCGACTCACGTGTTGTTGTTGTTTTCTTTTCCATTGTTCCCTCCAAGTCTACCGATACGCACCACTAGCATTACATCATTCTGAAACTCAAAAGTCGAACGAAAAAGATGGCTGCATTCGTGCGTAACAGTCAAGGCGCATCGTACCTCACAGCCGCCAACAACGACGGCTCCTCCATCGTCGTCTACGAGCAAGGTGCTCATTTGGCGAGCTGGAAGAACAAGGACGGCGAGGAGATGCTGTACATGAGCCCGAATGCGAAATTTGCGAATCGTGTCGCCCTGCGCGGAGGTGTGCCGCTCATCTTCCCGCAGTTCGGCAGCCGCGGCCAGCTTAGCCCATCGCACGGCTTCGCGCGCGTCCGTCCGTGGGCGATCGGTGAGGTGGGCAACGGCAAAGCCAGCTTCACGCTGCACGTGTCGATCGATGACATTGTGTCGCACAGCGTGAAGATGTCTGACAGCTCGTCAAACGCGCTCAGTCTCACCTACACCATCACATTTAGCAATGACGCACTGCGTCTGGAGATGGCTGTGGAAAATACGAGTGACGAGGTCCCGGCCAAGTTCATGTGCGCCTTTCACACCTACTTCGCTGCCAATGTGGAGCGCACCATCGTCAGCGGCGTCGACACGGCGCCGTACATTGACAACACGCGCACCAAGACCGACGGCGACAAGATTTGTAAGCCCCAGACGCTTTTGTACATCCAAAAGGAGCACGACCGCATCTATCCCAACATGCACAGTGCTGTGCTCTTGCAGGACCCCGCGAAGAACTACATCATGTACATCTCCGGCGACAATCTGCCCGACTGCTGTGTGTGGAACCCGTGGAGTGCCAAGTGCAGTGCTATGTCAGACCTCCCTGAAGATGGCTACAAGCACTTCATTTGTGTGGAGCACGGCGAGATCGTCAAGCAAACGTCTGTCGCTCCCGGCGGCAAGTGGGTTGGCGCGCAGGAGATCCGGGTTCTGAAGACTAATCCTGCGAAACTGTAAAGTCTCATTGGGGGTAAGAACTTGTCTTCTATTCCTCCTCTCCGCGTTTCTCTCCCTGTGAGCGCCTTTTCTTCATCGCGCACACACCCTGGTGATGCAGGCACATGGCTGTTCTAAAACTACGTCCTTTGTTCGTCGTCGTTTCGTGCTGGAATGACTGTCGAAGGCGCTACTGCCTGTCTGACCTTCACCACCATCCAACCGCTGAGAACCCAAGAAGAGGAACATCAAAAACCAATAATGTTTCCGTGTTCACCTTTAATATGATCCGCTCTTCTGTTATTGTTTCCACTCTCCTCTACTCTATTGGCGTCGTTGAGAAGCACTCTATATGCGGTGCTTGTCATTTGTCTTGGGCTTATCTGTTGTTGCGTGAAGCTGAGAAGATGTGTGCGCGACGCGGGAAAGGGCCCTAGGCACAGAGAAGTGACGCGCAGATCACAAGGGCAAACAAAGAAGACGCACAAAAAGTAGTGGAGGTCTCAAAAGAAAAAGTGAAAGAACTACTGCGACCTTATTTTTCGTTTTGCTTCCACGCGTAGCGTCTTTACCTCGTACGTGAGCATCTTTTAGAAGTTTTTCTCAACTTCACTTGACTGGGTTGTTCTCCACAGAGACATCAGGGTGAGGAGGACTTGCCAGTCACAGTCCCACGCACAGAAGTGTTGAAAAGAAAAAAAAAACGCTCTGCTTCAGTTCACAGGTGCTCAAGTGAGCCAGTGTCAATCGCTTTCGCTTACTGTTCTCGCTTGCGTACGAGCGGTCACTTTGGCTTGTGCGAGCGTGCGGGAAAAGAAGCGTACTTTTCATCTCACTGGGGTCTCTGCTGAGGCCTGATTGGGACACCCCTTCCCCCTCCCCCGCACACATACACACACACACACAACGTACAAAATGTACACTGCACAGCCTCAACACCTTTCCTCTCCCCTCTACTCCGCGCGACACCTCTGTATTTTACCTGATACTCATCTTGAATCGGCTCGCTAGTGTTGGTGCCATTCCGTTCGAATTTTTCTTTGCTGCACAAAGAATATACGTATTGTGTTTTCTTCTGCCCTCTACCTGCTGCAGCAGTTACACATTCACACATTCCGTGTTGTGGGCTACTGAAGCGCTAAATTTGTCTCTCGAAGGGACCATTGCAACGCTCCCTCTCTTTTTCATATTTGGTACTATCCGACTATCTGCCCCCCCCCAAAAGGTTTCAGTGCTTCTTTTCGTTCATTACTTCACTCCCCTCCCCTTCCCCTCCCCTCCCCTTCCTTGGCCTTCCTTTTCTGCAGTGAAAACAGAAAGCCTCATCTAGTGTTGAGGGAAAAGAAAACAAGGGAACCGACAGCGTGAAGTGTATCGTGGTGTGTAGTATTTCTTCTCGGTATCCGACAGAGTTTCGTGCGTGTCCGTCTTTCAGAGCGCAGACGCGCCGTCCTCAATTCACGGTACTTCGGATTCGCGTTGAGCACATATCTGCTTTGGTGCCAAGCCGTCGTCTCCATTCTCGCCTCTCCTTTGGTGCTTTCCCACCCACACGCCAAGAGCATAATCCCTGTGTGGACGCGGAGTACGAGCTGGTCGCACAGGTTCGCGATCTTGGGTGACAGTCTGGTTAGAGCGCACACGCAATCACAAAAGACGAACAGATATTTGTAGACCCCGTCGACGACGCTCAGATTATAACCTGCTGAGCTCACTCACTGTTGCCTTTCACTTTTTTTTTTTTTTTGGTCTCCCGCCACCACTAGTAAATACGGGTGAACGTGCACAGAAAGACAGAAAAAAAAAAGCAAACAAACAAAAAAAGTTCATGGCGTCCTCGGTCACCGACGCACAGGGTGTGGGGCGCCTCTGCAGTCTCGGCATAAACGCAGCGTTAGAGGACGGTTTGCGTGCCGTACTCGCATCGGGGACGACGAGCCCACGAGATGCCCTTCGCACATTCATCGACTTCCTAGGGGCTCACAGCGTGAGGTGCGGAAGCGCGGCTGTGGAGGAGTTCAAACGGCAGATCATTCAATTGGAGCGGCGAGGATTCGATGCCGACGTCTGCTCGTTGTTTTTCGCTGTGCCCAACGAGCAGGGTCAGTTGATCGATCTCTTCCCTGGAGGTGGCCGCGTCGCCGTCCGCGCGTGCAATTACGCCAATTTCCGATCGCTGTTATCGCTTTTCGTGGACAACGGCAGCGAAGTGAACCCTGCATACATTGAGCTCGCCCGCGTTCACGTGCCGGTGCGCGCAGACGAAAACCTCATGTCGGACGCCTACGGTGTGATCCTAGACCTCATTGACAATCACCTGCTCAGCGAACACTCGCCGTGGAACATCACCGTCAACGCCGCAGCCGCGCTCAAAGGTCGCTTAGAAAAATCCATATGGGAGGTCTACGGGTTGACGGAGCACGTGCCATTCCGGGGCCGGCTCTTCAGTGTGCGCGCTGACTTCTACCCGCCTGGAAAAGTTGCACAGGATAAGGCCTTCTCGTTCGTGGATGCTGCACGCGAGCGTCTGTCGCAGCTCGCTTGCACAGACACGGAGCACCTAACGATGAGCTTTGCGGACCCGCTGTCCACAGCGCTCTCGATCTACTTGTACGGTGAGGACAGTGCGGAGAGCCAGATTGCACGGCTCAACAACAGCGTTCTTCTCGTCACGGTGGATCCGTACGTGACGCGGACGTGCACGGACACGTTTGAGATCTGTATTGGTCCCCGGCGCTTTGCGCTTTGTGAGGGCGGGGAACGCGAGCTGCTGCGGCCGCACAACACGCGCGAATTCGCTCGTTTATACTTACAAAAGCGGTTAGAGATTAGTCAGATGACCAAAGAGGTGATAGACATGGAATCCGCGGCCGAGTCGAAGCCCTCCTCCGTCTCTCAAATGCGACTTGAGACGTGCCCTCCGCATCTGTCCCAACAGTGGAACACGACGCGCCTGCAGCCTGGTGACGCCGACATCATCGCGCAGGCTGTGCCAGAGCCGCTAAAGCAGGCCCACGAGCAAGGTGCGCTCACGAAGGCCATGATGGCACAGTTGCCGGCGTTTTTCGCCGTGGCCGTTGGCGACGGCGTGTACCGACTCATTCCTAACGGGGAGCACATCCCCGTCACACTGAACGATGTGGGGGAGCTCATCACCCGCGTTGAGCACCTCATGTCGCTACTGAAACGAGGTGCGATCTCTTACAGTGGAAACGGGTCGGCCTCGCCTTCTGGGCAGCACAACCAGAACCGTGCCGCGGCAGGGTATGGGCTGGTGGCGCGGAGGACCTCCATCATTGAGAACGCGCGGCGTGGTGAGGGTGTCATACAAGGACTCACCGCCGCACCGTCAGTGCCGAACGGGTCAGCCTTGGGCAACCGTGCGCAGTCCGCGCCGTCTGCAGCCGAGTGGCACGCCGCACCGCTTCGCGTCAGCGCGGCAGCAGCGCCGGTTTCATCTCTTTTCCCTCGGCCAGCGGTGCCGCCCAGTCAACAATTTGCATGGCCTGCCGCGGCGGCGTCCCCCAGAGCCGCCGCCGCGGGTAAGGACTGGCTCACCAAGGATGACCTGCCCGCCATGGAGGAGTTGGACAGGCAGCTCCACGCCCTCGGGGAGGATCAATCGAAGATTTCACCGGAGGCGTGGGCAGAGACCAAATGCACGTGGGTCGTGTACGTGCCAGGCACGAGTGTGGTGATGCCCTTATTTGACGGTGGATCGCGGCAGCTCGTCGAGCTTCAGGATATTGGGAAGTACGTCAGCGTGGCCCGTGAGGCTCTGAGAAGCGCCAGAGCAGTCATTGAGGACACAGGTTCTTTCCCTCCGCCCGCTGACGCACACACGTTTCAGGACCCTATCCAACAGAGTCGCCTCGCAGCCAGGAATGCTGTGCCTCAGTCACCGACAGAGCACGATCGCGCGCTCTTCTCGCCAACACACGAGGTCAATAATTTGTTCGCTCCCATCGAGCGTCTCAATTGAGCTCACGGTGGCATTGGTAGCATGGAGATGGTGAGCCATGAATGGGGTTCTGCCTTTTTTTTTTGTTCCACCCTCCCACTGAGCCATGAAAGCACGTATTGTCAGGTAAGGCTCTAGATATAGCGCCGATGAGGTGATTGTGATTGTCACTAGCGATTGTGTCGCCAGTTCGTGATCAATGGGGAAAAACATACGTGTGGCTCTTCTCCCTCGATGTGCAACCACGTTGCGTGACTTCATGTATTTAACGCGGCTATGTGCCACTCGTCACTTCGCTCTTCCTTGTGGAGCTTTTTTTTTTTCCTTCTCGGTGTTGCTCTTGTTGCGTCAATTTGTGCGCTGAGATCATTGTTCGACATCGGCTCCCATATCACTGCCTTTTTCAACGCCCTCTCTCTCTCTCTCCCTTCCGCTGTCGTGATTGTCATGCACTTTTACCCCTCCGTTTCTTCCTATTTCTTCTCACATCCTCTCTTATTCCTCTTTTTTGTTTTGTCTTACAACCGTTTTAGAGTGGATGTGTGTGGAGGGGGGGGGCTAGGTGAGTAGGTGTGTTTCCTTGTGTCGAGCTTCGTGAAGCACGGACACTCAACGTGTGTCGTATTGTTCCTCTTGTTTGCAACCTGGTCGTCCTGTAAGCAATAACTAAAACGGAAATCGGAGGCCCTCTCGCGCGTGCAGTTTGCACACTCGTCATTTTTTTTTTTTTTTGAACTCTTCTTACTATTCCCTGTCGTCAGTGACGCTTATACACCTGCGTCGCACTCCGTCGCACAGGCTGACGTGTATGCGTGTGATGATGCGCAGTGCATGATCACCTTTTCTGTGTACGTGTTTTACTCGCTTTTTTGTTTTGTTTTGCTTCAGATAGAGGGAGGGGCTGTAGGCGTCAGTACATCTCTTTTTTTTTTTTCTTGTTTGTTTCGCTCAGCCTCGCACGCCGGACGGTGGTCCGCACCTTGTGATCTGTGAGAAATGTGGACACGGAGTGGCCAAGGCAGTACTAAGCAGATCAAGCGACAACGCTTTCCGACGACATATTTTGTCGTCAGGTGCTGCCGTCGACAGTGGAGGTGTGTCCTTGTTTCACTGTCTTCAATTTCCATCGACACCTTCGATTTCTCTCATTTCTTACTCCGCGAGCTACTCTCAATGACATATGAGAACGCCGTGTCTGTTCACGAGTGTGGGGTCGAATACGCCTAAATATTTAAAAAAAAACAAGAAGCAGAAGGGAGAGGAAGAATGGTGTCTGTGCGGCGCTTTTCACCCGACCTGCACGCTGTCATGGAGGTCATTTCTCAGTGTGTGCTCCACGTACATACCCACGCCCAGTGGATAGCACAACAAGTGACGCTGGCACTCGAATCCGAGGCTTTGTCGCCGCTTGTTTTTTTTCTAGGGCCGGTTCTCGTCACGCGCCGTCGTCGCGGTCTCTTTCAAATCACCAAGTGTCGGACCGACGCGCTGAGAGGCGTAGCGGGCTCCTGGTGTGTCCCCCCTCCCATTTCATCCATCTCTTCGCAATCACGTCTCTCTATTGGAAGCCGTCAGCTCCGAGTCCGTTCATCGTTCCGACTACCACGGCGTGTGTGTGTGAAGTCCGAGCACAACACCAGAAAATGCAACTTCTTTCTCTCACGGGGCCGTCCTTGATAGTGGCCTCGCTGGCCTACGTGTATCGCCAAGGCTGTGCAGACCCGACATTTCCAGTCAGTGTGCCCATGTGCGCCTGCTTCTGGTTCATCGTCTACGCGGCAGGCGCGATTCCGCGGTGTCCTCTGTTTCCCGACCGCTTCTTCAAGCCAAATATTTTCCCGTTGCTGTACCGCGTCTACTGCAGTGAGCTCATTGGGTACCGTGTTCTGAAGCCCGTCATGCACGCGCCTTCGCCGTATCCGCACACCGACTTCCGCACAGGTATCCGCCTGCTGAGTGGCTCACGGGGCACGTTCAGTTTCCTGCACGTGGCACCGCCCACCACGTGCGTCGCGGCGGAAGCGACCGCGCGTCGCTCAGCCGCGGCTGCTGTTCAACAGTACTACAACAAAAGCGGCGAGAGCAAGGTCGTGAACGGGGCCCGCGGGAGCGACTATGTCAATCTCGCCTCAGTCGCTTCGCAGGCAGAGAAAACAGGGACGCTCGTGATTCCTGTGCCCATGTTCACCGACAACTACGCCTATCTGGTCGTCAGCTTAGACACGCACTGCGTCGTCGCGGTCGACCCGGCCGACCCGAAAGCTGTGCTCCAGTTCTTACGCTCCGCCGAACGTATTATTGGCGCGCCGCTGCTGCTTACAGAGGTGCTGACGACTCACAAACATTGGGACCACGCTGGTGGGAACCAGACACTCAGTGACTTGGCCCGCAACCACGCCAGGACGACGGCGCGTCCGACAGGCCCACCGTCCGGTGCAGAGGTTACTGTTGAGTCGCTCGCCTACCTCGTGAGTCCCGACCTGGAGATCATTGGCTCTGTCACGGACAAGCCCATGGCGTGTACGCGCTTGGTGGAGCCGATGGACCTTCTCTATGTCGCAGAGAAACGCATTGCGGTGAGGGTGCTTCAAGCCCCGGGGCACACCAGTGGCTCCGTCATTTATGTGGTCGGAGACGTACCGCCGGCTGAACCCGTGAATCCAGCCGCACCGAGCACATCGAGCGTGGCTGTCTGCACGGCCCTCTTCACGGGTGATGCTCTCTTTAGTGGTGGCTTCGGCGCGCCGTTCGAGACGGTCACGCTTGAGTCGGTCGCGCGCACACGTCAGTCTTTCTTGGTCGATCCTGCGGTGACCACACAACCCCATACCGGGGAGACGGTGTCGGATGAGCGCGTCCTGATTTACTGTGGGCATGAGTACACCGAGCGCATCCTCGGCGAGGTGGAGGACATCACACGTAAACTCGTCAAGGAAGTATCGAGCGTCGCCCAATTAAAAACGTATCTGCGCGATGTGTGCATGGAGCGCAAGCTCGTACGCTCGCTGCGCGTTGAGTCGGACGGCCTGCAGGATGTGGCGAACGAGGCACGCTCTCAGAGCAGCACCGCTCGCTCCTCCTATCGTCTGCCTGCGTCCACGATGCCGACAACGCTAGCCATTGAAAAGCGCATCAACCCGCTTCTCACCTTGGATGAGTCAGCCTTCGCGGAGCCGTCTGTGAAGCCACTGTGGAGTGCGGACACCTTCGACCAGGCGGCGCTGGAGCGTCTACTCTACAGCTCCCCACGGCGATCTGTGTGCTTCGCAAAGACGAAGGCGGCGAAGACATCAGCGCCAACAACAGGTGCAGGCTCCGTTGAGGGGATCGAGTAGAAAAGAGCACCAAGGCTGCAGGTGAGTGTTTTTTTTTTTTTTTTTCACAGGCACACGAGTGTGTGGGGAAACCGCAGGCAGGCGTTTGAGATGAAAAAAAAAAAAGAGATGCTCAGCCTCGCTGTTCCAAGTATCGCTGTGATGTGTGCCACAACTCCACTGCAGTACTCGAGAAAAGAAATATTACGAAACGCGAGATGCGGTACACTTGCTTGGGAATCCCCTTTCTTGCACACCTATTGCCTTTGTAGCTTTCTTTGCGTTGGTCTTCTTCTTTGTGGTGACCACATCTGCGCGGCGCGTAAGAGTATGACGCCATCGATGACCGCAGTCAAAGCATGCGTCTCCCCCACTTTGTTGACAACCCATCTCAACTCTTTCTTCCCACACACGGTTTCGTCCCCTGTCGTTATGCTTCGATGCATCAATATCCCTGCTCATGCGAGTCTGTGTCATGCAGCATTTTGCCGAGAGTTTCGCATCCTTTTGAGCACTGTTCTGTTCCTCTCTATCTCTCTCCCTTCCTTTGCTTGCGTCGTTTAAATATAGTAACTCCAGAAGTGTGCGTGTGTGGTTTGTACTCTTTCGCTCTGCCAGTCGCGCGTACTCTTTTCCTTTCTTTTTGGCATTGCTAAACGTTTTTTTGATTCTTCACCATGGCTACTCCATTCGTCAACCCTGCACTGAACCCGTCGACGGCCGCCGCCAAAGCCTCGGCAGGCGTCACGGTGGAGCAGATGGACGCTGGTGCCGATGCGTCGGCGGACGAAGTGGAAATTCTGCCTATCGGCAGCGGGGGTGAGGTGGGCCGCTCGTGTGTGATGCTCAAGTACAAGGGTCGAAACATCATGTTTGACTGCGGCAATCATCCGGCCAAAGTCGGTCTGGACTCTCTGCCTTTTTTCGACAGCATCAAGTGCAATGAGGTCGACTTGGTCCTCATCACGCACTTCCACCTCGACCACTGCGGCGCGTTGCCGTATCTGTGCAATCAGACCTCCTTCAAGGGGCGTATCTTCATGACCAGCACCACGCGCGCTTTTTACAAGATGGTCATGAACGACTTTATTCGCGTCGGTGCAGGTGCGGGTGATCTGGTCACAAATGAGTGGTTAGAGACCACCATGAACCGCATTGAGACGATCGAGTACCGCGAGGAAAAGATGGTGAACGGTATTCGCTTCCAGCCGTTCAACGCGGGCCACGTGCTTGGAGCAGCGACGTTCATGGTGGACATCGCAGGCATGCGTGCCCTCTACACGGGCGACTTCTCGCGCGTCGAGGACCGGCACCTGCCTGCGGCAGAGGTGCCTCCCTATTCGCCAGATATCCTGATTGTAGAGAGTACCAACGGTATTCGTGAGTTGGAAACGCAGGAGGAACGCGAGCGACTTTTCACCAGTCGCGTGCACGAGGTGGTGCAGCGCGGTGGCCGGTGCCTGGTACCCGTCTTCGCCCTCGGCCGTGCGCAAGAGCTGCTCCTCATTCTCGAGCAATACTGGGAGGAGCACAAGGAGTTGCAGAATATCCCTATCTACTACGCCTCCTCACTGGCGCAGCGCTGCATGAAGCTGTACCAGACCTTCGTCTCGTCCATGAACCGCCACGTGAAGGAGCAGCACGCCAACCACCGCAACCCGTTTGAGTTCAAGTTCATTCAGAACATGATCAACACACGCACGTTCGATGACAGCGGTCCGTGTGTTGTGCTGGCCTCCCCTGGCATGCTGCAGTCAGGACTCTCCTTGGAGCTTTTCGAACGCTGGTGCGGTGACAGTCGCAATGGTATTATCATGGCTGGCTACTGTGTTGATGGCACCATCGCGAAGGATGTGCTGTCGAAGCCGTCGGAGGTGGTTAAACCCGACGGCAGGGCGCTGAAGCTCCGTATGAAAACCATCGAGGCCATCTCCTTCTCCGCCCACTCCGACGCGCGTCACACGAAGGAGTTTATCCAGAAGCTGCCCAAGGTGAAGCACACGGTACTGGTTCACGGCAACGCGGGCGCGATGGCGCAGCTCAAGAACAAGCTGCTCCAAGACTTCAAGGATCGGCACATGCAGGTCTTCACCACCGTCAATCAGGAGGCCATTCGCATCCCGTTCGCGGTGGAGCGGTCGGCCAAGGTGATGGGTAAACTAGCCACGACGGCCCCACATGTGAGTGAGGTGGTCAGTGGCGTCATGCTCGTGTCAGGCCAGCAATCCTACACGCTCGTGCACCCGGACGACGTCCAGAATTTCACTAGTCTGACCGTCAGTCGTATCAGGCAGGCTATGATACTCCCACTGCCGCGCCGCAAGTCGCCGCTGGAGGTGTTGGAGGTGTTGAAGCGGTACTTTGCACAGAGTCAGATGTTCCAGGACGTCGACCCGCACACGCAGACGGCGATGGAAGCGCACGAAGGCGCCTTGGCGTCCGGTAACCCCGAAGACGCCGAGGAGACGGACGCGTGCACCAAGATTTTTGTCGCGCGTAACGTGACGGTCGAAGTGCGCAAGAGCACGGAGCCGCAAACGACGCTGACCATCACGTGGCTGACAAGCCACTACAACGATCTCTTGGCAGACGTCACCTGCATTGCGCTGGCCAAGCTCGCTGATGATCCACAGCGCGGTGACGAGGAGGAGGTTCTTCTCCCCATGGATGTCTCAGGCAAGGACAGACTTTTCCGCGTCAAGTGCTTTCATCACATGATCTCCCAGTTCTATCCTTCCGTCACCACCAACCTCGTCACAGGAAGCTGCACAGTGGATCTTCCGGACGGTCAGCGAGCGAATATCGTCGACTGCATCGAGGTGGAGCTCGAAGAGAAGGGCACCGACCTTTCCGCTGCCGCTGCCACCGCGGCGGCCGGGGCTACGACAGACCCTCAGAAGAGGTACACCTCCGCGCAGTACGATTCGCCTGACGTCATGAGACTCAAAACTGTGCTTAAACGTATTTACCTCACCTTGTTCCCCATCCCTGTCGACAGCGGCTGGTGTGACTGCGGTATGATTCACGAGTAAAGGACAAGGAGAAGAGAGTCTGGCCTCTTCTCTATCGTTGTGGTGGATATGTTTTCTTTTCGGTTGTTCGTATTGGCTACCGGTAGTTGTAGCACAAATAAAAACCATCTGGACGCGCAATTCGTTCCCCTAATCCTGATGTACGCGCTCTATTGTGTTCAGACGTATACCAAGTGCAGCCGTGTCCTCTCTGGCCTGCTAGTGGCTTTGGTGGCTCTTGAACCGCTGGATCACAATGCAATTATCAGTCATATGTCCGATCTCTGCTCTGCTAGTGCGATTCTACTGTACAGAAGTACACGCACACAAGTACAAGCAGATGAGTGTACCACAAGGCACGCCTCGAAGCACGGAGCTGAGGGCGGGGGAGGCAAAGCGCCTGCAGATACTGTGCCGTCATTATCACTCTCGCACGCTATAGCCAAGCCGACACCACACACACACACGAGTCACTCCTTCCCTTCGCACTCATCTCTTGCACGTTCCGTGACATAACGTCTTCTTCTTGCCACAAAGCAAACACCAAAAAAAAAAAAAGGTGCTTCTCTTGGTTGCTGCAAGCCGTTTGTGACCCTTTTTTTGTTGTTTCTTTTCCAGTACGCACGCAGAGCTTGACCGCGTACATCTACTGGCTCCTTCTCTTTTCGTTTTGTTTCTTCTCTCTCTCTCTCTTCTCGGCCCTTGGGCTCTTCAACGCCCTTTCTCACAGCCGCTTGACGATCCTCACGCAACGTGACTCGATCGGACATGTCTGAGCGGTTTTCGCGTCAAAGCTCTGCCGGTATTTCCGGTGGCCTCTCCGGTCGAGGTACTGCCCCGCCGAAGCGCGCGCCGACCCCGCAGAGACGTCACACGCTTTCCACACTTGGCGAGATCCCGCCACTGCCGCCCCGTCGCGTGGGCACCGGCCGGAGAAGTGATAGTGACAGCGATAGCGATGACGACCACAACATCCCGCGTAGGCGTCCGGCGGGGACTCCGGCCTCTGCGGCAGCGTCTGCACTGACTGGTAGTCTGCCAGCTTCGCGCACGTCGACGCCCATCCGCTGTACGTCACCAGTGCGGTATCTTGACGGCTCGTCCAAGCCACTGATCATCAAGACGATGCCGTTCGGTCGCACCAACAGCCAGCCTGCCTACTCGGACGCGCCCCGGTCAGCCGCGCACGAGGATCGAGGAGATGCGCCGCTCGACACGACAGACACGTTCGCAGGGACGTATTCGTCCGGCACGCCACTCGCCAATGCACATCCACCTCTCGTACCGCACTCCCCACCGCCGTCAGGGCTGATGCCGCCGCTGGCTCCGACAAATCACATGCCTGTCTTGCGTGAGAAGCCTCCACGAGAGCACGACCCTGTGCTGTCACCGAAGCGGTCACAGAGCGCACAGAGACTCCGCGAGGCGCCACTGTATCCGACCGAGAATCTGCCGTCAGGCGCAGAACCGGTGGGAGTCTTCATGGCGTCTCCCGTTGACACGACGGAGGCGAGCGCCACCGCTCATCAACAAGCGACCTCGCCAACACGCCATATAAGGAGTAAGACACCAGCGGAGCCGCCGACTCGCCCCTCCTCCGGCACAGGGTCGACTGAGACAAAAGCGCTGGCCGCTACTCCCGCTGCGACGCCATCAAGCCTGGCAAGTCCACCGGCACCGACGTCATTGACGCCGAAAACGGAGCCTGCACTTTATGCCAATGACCCTCGCCGCGCCTCACCACCCTTGGCGCGCAGGGCATCACCGCCACCTGCGCTGCGGATCTCGCCGCGCTGTGTGCGCACGGCGGCCGCCAAAGAGCAGCCACCGGCTCCCGCGCCGCCGCCCTTCTACACGGCTCAGGCAGACACACGCCCCGCACGTGCACCAGCCGCGTCGGCCACCACGGTGCCACGCGGCCCACCACCATTCGCCCCACGAACTGCGGTCGATGACGTCTGGTCAGGGTTCAGTCCGCGGCCGGAGCTGCCAGGTCGGCAACGACAACAACAACAGCCAACGTACGGAAGTGCCGGAGGCGCGCCACGAGAAAAGCCTGTCAACGGCCCGCGCCACGCACCACAGTCTTCACGACGTCCTACGCAGTCGGTTCAGACCGCGCGTGAACGTGCTGCGCAGCGGCGACGAGCGGCCTCATCATCACCGACCACGCACCGCATGGCGGGCTCTTCCCCATCGCCGCGTGAGCGGGAAGCAAACATGTTTCCAGGTGCCAAGCGAGTCGAGGCGAACGATCGCGTCTCCGTAAAGCACGCCGTGCTACTGGCGGCGGGCGCGGTGACAGCGGTGGTAACGGCCGTCGTACTCGTCCGTGCCCTCACGCGCTCGTCCGCTGCGCCAACCATCGCCGTGCCCGTGGCGCGTGATGTCCCGGTGCCAGTCGGTGGAGGGGATGGTGGTGGTGGTGTCCCTGTCGTCAAGGGTCCACGCCGCGGGACGCCGCCAGTGCTGCTTGCGCCACCCGTTGGTGCGCGTCCAGAGGTCAACGCTGGCCACGCGAACGTCGAGGTTACGCTCTCCGCCACAGGTGAGAACCCTCACACGATGATCGCCGACATTCGCGACCGAGTCATTGGCGCACTCACCGGCTAGCCATTCTTCATATTCGCCCACGAGCGTGCCCTGTGCGGAGTGCACCGGTGTGCCAGAGAAAAAAAAAGTATACATAGAAATGGAAGGACATACGAGCGCACGGTTTCATGCGTGTCTGTGAGTGTGGGGGCTCACGTGTACAAGAAGAGCAACCGTACCATGCGTACTTCACTGTCATTGTTGTTGTTGTTGTTTGTTCTCAAATAACCGAGAGGGATAGTCCGAGCATGCCGACCCACCATGGCATTCACGCCGTGGAAACTGCATTGTCTGTTGTTGTTGTTTCCGTGCTTCTTTTGTTTATCTCACAGTTTTCCTTCCCTTCTTGGAATCCGTCGTTTCTTGTTTGTTCTCTTGGTTTTTTTTTCCCCACACACGAAGCGCTGGCGTCGATGGGTGTTTGGTGGGAGGTGAGTGAATTCTGGGGTACATTAGTAAGTAGGTGCCGAACTGCTTTGGGAGTATGTACCCAGACATGATCCTGTAGCATGCTGCGCGACTCTCCCATTTTTTTTTATTTTTGTGTCCTTTCTCTCCTTGTTGATTTATCATTAGACAGAAGTACTGTGAGCTGTGAAGGGCTAGACTGCGGCAGCGTCACGAGAAACGTGATCCGAATCGTGCATGTGCGGCGAGCGCGCGCCGCTAGGCGGCTACGCGGATGCGGCGCCAATGGATCATCCTCACAGCCGTGGTGGTGGTTGGTCCCATGCATTGATGCCTTGCACTCTTTCACACGGATACGCTTCACATGATGTAGTGTCTTGTGTGTGTGTGTGTATGTGTCGCTCGGTCACAGAGGGTCCACCCTGCGTTAAATGACGCGCACAACGTCCCTTCGCGTGTCTGTTTATGCGTCATCCTGCATCCTCGTCTATCTTACTCGTTTTCAATGACATCGCTGCCCTCTTCCCTCACCACGATCGCGTATTCTTCTTCTACGAAATTGTCAAACACTGAATATCTCTGTCCTCACTCGAGTTGATCCCAAGGCTCTTGCTCTCTTTTTTTTTTCTTTTTTTTCGCTTTCTTGTAGATCGTCTTGCTCAATTTGTTTGTATCACTCTGTCGCTCTCTCTCTCTCTCTTTTCCCACACCGGGCATATCTGTCTACTCTTCATACACAGTATTTTGAGGTACAGCATTGGATAGGCGTGTGTTTCGGTTTGTGTATTTCCTTACCTACTTCCTTGCTTGATTGCACGAGTCAGCGCCATGTCGAAGAAGGAGGAAGTCAAACCTGAGCAGGTGAAGCGCGAGGAGAGCGACGAGGAAGACCAGGACGCGCTGGGCGAGGAAGAAATGGAGTGGTGGGCGCAAGAAAACATCACCTTCGCTACCAAGGGCGAGAAGCGTTGGGACACCCTCAAGCATAACGGTGTCATGTTTCCGCCCCTGTACGAGCCGCACGGCATCCCCATCACCTATGCGGGTAAAGAATTTCAAATGACGCCGGAAGAGGAGGAGGTGGCCACCATGTACGCCGTGCTCAAGGAATCGGACTACTACCACAACCCGACCTTCTGCAAGAACTTCTTTCGCGACTGGCGTGCTATTCTCGACAAGCGCACGCACCCCATCCGCGAGCTGGGTCTCTGTGATTTTGACAAGATCTGGCAGTGGCACGTGCGTGAACGCGAGAAGCGCAACAGCCGCAGCAAGGAGGAAAAGAAGAAGGACAAAGAAGAAAAGGAGGCCGAGGCCGAGCCTTTCAAGTACTGTCTCTGGGATGGGCGTCGTGAGCAGGTGGCGAACTTCCGCGTTGAGCCACCCGGTCTGTTCCGCGGTCGTGGCAAGCATCCCATGGCCGGCTGCCTCAAGGTGCGCGTGCGGCCGGAGGACATCACACTCAACATGGACGAGAAGGCAGCGCAGAATCCACCCGCGCCGCCGGCCGGCCACAAGTGGGGTAGTGTGATCAGCAACAACACGGTCACGTGGCTCGCGATGTGGCGCGATAATATTCTCGGCAACTTCAAGTACGTCATGCTGGCACCGTCCTCCACCATCAAGGGCCAGTCAGACTACCTCAAGTTTGAGAAGGCGCGTAGCCTCAAGAGCCGCATCGACGGCATTCGCGCGAGCTACCAGAGCGCCTTCAAATCGAGGGACACGCACGTCGCACAGCGTGCCGTGGCCATGTACTTCATCGATAAGCTTGCTCTTCGTGTCGGTAATGAGAAAGGATCGGATGAGGCTGACACTGTCGGTTGCTGCTCCCTCCGTGTCGAGCACCTTGAGCTCAAGCCAGAGAACATTGTCAAGTTCGATTTTCTCGGCAAGGACTCGATTCGCTATCAGAACGAGGTGCCTGTGCTGCCGGAAGTGCACGAACTCCTGCGCCGCTTCATGCGCGGCAAGCGGCCTTCTGACGACGTCTTTGATCAACTGAACCCCAGTCAGCTCAACGATCATCTCAAGTCGTTTATGGACGGCCTCTCCGCGAAGGTCTTCCGTACGTACAACGCCTCCATTTGCCTCGATCGCTGGTTCAAGGAGAAGCCTGTCGAGCCCACCGCATCCTTGGCGGACAAGCTTGCCTACTTCAACAAGGCGAACACTGAGGTGGCCATCTTGTGCAACCATCAGAAGTCCGTCTCAAAGAACTTCCGCGCGCAGCTGGCCCAGCTGACCACTAAATCGAGCTACACACGCAAGACAATTGAACTGCTCGAAGCCGCTCGGGTGACCGCTAAGAAGAAGTCGTACGAGGCTGCGGCGAAGGAGTTCCTCGCTGAGCAAGACCGCATTCAGCTCGAGTGGCTCGAGGCCTACGGTACGGATGAGCAGAAGCAGGAGTTCAAGGAGATGGTGGCGAAGCGCGGCGCTCCCAAAGAGCGGAAGGCGTCATCAGGCAAGAAGAAGTCGAGCAGTGACACGAAGAAGGCGAAGAAAGCCAAATCCGCAAAGAAGGGCAGTGGCAGTGCTGCCAAGAAAAAGAAGAGTACAAAGTCGAAATCGGCTGCTAAAAAGAAGGCCAAGTCTGCAAAGAATGAGGTGAGCTCCGACGAGGACCAGACGCTCGCAGAGATGGCTGAGAAGCCTGGCGCCAAGCGCAGTCGCAGCTCAACTGGGAAGAGCAAGAAGGCCAAGAAGGAACTCTCTGATGCCGACGAGGACGTGCCACTGGCTGCGCTTTTTTAGGCAACGTACGTCATGGCCGCAGGGCCGCGAAACGAGGCGCTTGACAAAAAGAAACGATTTGCCAAGCCTGAAGAGGAATGGTTTACACTGACACAGGCTGACGTCACTCCGTGACCGACCAGGCACGCACGGTTCTCCGGGTCATGCGGCAAGGTCAGGGGGAGAGCGGGAGTGTAAACGACGACCAATAGGTAAAAGGATATGAAAAAAAAAATTAAGGATTGTTCCTTCCGTCTCTTCGTTTTGTATCTAATACTTTCTTTTTAAACTCCGGAAGCGACTTCTTTCGGTTTTGTGCCCTCCCTCTCTCCCTCTTCCTCTGCGGCGGTTACGTATGCTGTGCTCTCAGTCATTATAAATGTTGTTACCACGTGCGTCTCGTTTTATTTCGGTCCTGCCGCGCTCGTACATATGTGTGCAGCTAAGATGTCCTCGCTTTTCTTGTCAGCCGGGCGTTCCTCTTTCTTTTTACAACTTGAAAACATGAAGAACAAAGGGCGCGGTAGTGGGCTAGGGACAACTGCAAGTGTAGTCGTCATCACACGACTTGAGAGGATGCGCTTGTTTTTCTCAGCAAGCACTAAAGAAACTGCGCTGACGCAGTAGATTACCTTTCTCGCCCATGCTCCCTGCCGTTTTGACAGCATCACGTAGGGCCTCGTTGCTGCCGTACAAGAGGACAAGAGCGGCATATGGACCGTAATGCGATAAGGTTTCTCTCCGCGAACCTTGACTGTGCGAAACCACCACATGGAAGGGGAAACGTTTCATACAACGCGCGCCGCGGGCCGCGTCATTTTACACACTCACTTTTTTTCAGACGTCGTGTCGACTCTTCCTCCTCCCTCCCTCATCTTGCCCTCGTCGCCTTCCATAATAGCCGTTAAGCAGCAAGTGTTCGCGGCTTGTGTTGGCGCAAAGACACTCTCATTCCCGCTTCATAGAATTGTATACCGGTGCAGCTAAACGCCGCTGCGGCAAACGTGTGTGCGCGGACGTCGATACATAGACACTTTTGTGCGCGCCTACGCTATTTCCAAAAAAAAAAAAAATCTCATAGATCACAATTTCCGTGCACGACCTTCAGTCTCGTGCTTTGCTCTCTCTCTCTCTCTCCGACCTAGATCTGTGTTTTCGATGCTTTCGGCTTTCGTGCGGCAATATGCGAGTGCCGTAGACTCGTCATTGGAACGGCTGACGTGCGTCTCACAGGGGATCGCGGAAATCGACATCCACCCGACTGTGCTGACCGTGCTGACCAACCCAGCCAAGCGTGATGTGCCTGCCTCGGTCAGCTCCGCTGCTGTCCAGCACCTAGCGGGCTCTTCGAGACACACAGGATCATCTTCAAGTCCTTCTGCTCCTCGCACGCGCTCCCTCTCCCGTGAGGCACGCGCCACAGCCGATGCTCATGAAGACGAAGGAGATATTGAGAGCATGCATGGGCGAGCCGGACAGGGCTTCAACGTGGCGATCGCTTTTTCGCTTCACACAGTGCTACTATCGCGTAACAAGCTGCGTGACATCCTTGGCATTGTGCAGTTCAAGCACGTCGTTCATCTGTCGCTGCTGGGAAACCGCATTGACACCATCGAAGCCTGTGAGCCGCTCAGCCTGCTCCCACAGCTGGCGTACCTCTCGCTGGAGTTCAACCCCGTCACGACGCTCCCGCATTACCAAGCACACATATTGCGCATCTGTAGCTGGCCCAAGCCTTTAGCGGCGCGCAGCTGCCGTCTGAAGAAACTTGATGCCGTGCCGGTGACGGCCGACATGGTGCAACAGTCCATCCGCTGCCTCCTTAGCGAAGCGACGCTTTTGCCAGAGCTCTCCCACCGTATTCGTCTCGTATGTTTTCTGAGCCACGTCGCGCGTCAGCAACGCGTCATTGCAGAGATGTGCCGTCAAGGTTTCCTTCCACGCCGCCCTTCAACTTCTGCGCTCTCTACAGCTGCCCCTACGGAGGCGGCGACCCAACCCGTCATGTCTGGTAGCGATGCCCTGGACAAACTCTTCGAACGATGTGGTGAGACGGCGGCTCGCGCCTTGGATGCGAGTGACGCGGCACATCTGTGTCGTGTGCTCGTGCGCGATCACCAGTGCGCCGTGCGCCGTCGCCACCACCGCCGCATCACCCGAGGGTCAACTCAGACTCATGCCGATGACAGCGGGGAAGATGAGGATAGCATTGAGCGCGCGCAGTGGTCAAGCATCACCTCACTTCTCCTAGCTGGCGAGGAGGATGAAGACGGCCAAGACGGTTGTGAAGACAGCTGCGGAGGCGAGAGCACATGTGAGCTGCTCTCAGAGGTGTCTGATATTCTCCTGTCACGACAGCTCTACTGGCAGACCTCATCCGCGAAGCGCGCGCCGCGCTCTCTACAGGAGATGGCGTGCGCGGAGTGGTCGATGGATTGGTTTCGCGTGACCATCTCCTCTGTGGATGTGCACCTTTGTCGCCTCTTACTCCGCGTCGCCCAGACACGTGGGACGACCATCGGCTCAACAGACGTGGACCGCCTGCTGCGGAAGTGGCTGCAACTGTTGGTCGCAACCAAAGACACCGCGACTGACACCATAAACGTAACAGGCAAGCGGCGTCGCATGGTCAGCGGAGTTTCGCTCAAAGGCGCGCGTGTCGAGGCGGTATCGAAGCCTATGCATGGCGCACCAAGCCGTCTCACAACAGTACAAAGCACAGATACGAGTGTCGTATCGGCCATCACGCACGAGTCGGAGGATGCACGCGATGGGCGGAGCAGGGACACTCAACTTGAGGACGGCATCACGCCAATCCGCACTCAGCAACCGGAGAGAAGTGCGCGCACCACTCCCTCGACCCTCGTGGTGGACTTGGATGAAGACGACGATGGAAGCGCCCCACTCACCGCAACAGCTTGGACGCCAGAAGTGAAGTCGACAGATCGCAGTGACGAGAACGACGTACTTCAGTCCGAGGACGCAAGCAGTACGGTTCCCACCCAGGCACCGTCCACCTCGACAAGCGCACCAACTGAGTTGGAGCCACGCACCTCAGTACCCGTCGCCGCGCCGTCGTCATCACCGTTGAGGAGTGACACGCTAGGAAAGCCGCCTCTCCCGCCTTCCGCACAAAAACCAAAGCACCCCGAAGAGCCGCGATCACTGCACCCCTCGTCGTCGTCCGGCTCTTGTGCCCATAGTGAGGGGGACGACGACACAAGCGTGTGTGTTCTTCGCGCACTTCAATTTCAGATAGATCATTGGAAGAGACGTGTGTGGCGGCAATGGCAACTCAAGCTTTGCAGAAGTGCTCAAGACCGCCGGTGCGATGTCTTCATTCGAGCGCGCCTCGACACCAGGCTCGGTGTCAGGCCGGGTAGCCCTCTCTTGCACGCGTGCCTATCTCGAATGCCATACACGGAGCGTAAGCGTGTTTTCTTCGACCACTGGCGGATGCTCTATGAAGCCGCGCAGGTGACGCGGGCTGTGCAACGTCAAGCACGTTTTCGTCACTGGTACCGTCGCTTCGCCGAGCGGCGCCTAATACAGGAGGCCGATGAGCTAGCACGCGCGACGCAACGCGCGTTCGTCTTTCGCACGTGGCGAGATCAGGTGGTTTCGCGGCGTCTCATACTGCCAAAGCCTGCCGCTACGCCGTCGCCGAGGTCGCATCAGCCTGTGAGTGACCTCTCCCGTGTGCTGGCGGCACCGTTGTCCGAACAGGGCATCCGTCTCTCGGGGTTGACGGCCGCGCAGACCGTGGACGTGCCGCAGGCCGGTGTACCCACAGGTGTACCCCTGCTCGAGGCTGCTTTGAAGGGGGAATTGCCCCGTCCGAAGTCGCTGAGTCCTCACACAACGGTCATTTTGTCGCCCGAAAAGCTTGCGGAGATGGACACCGACGCCCAAGGACTCTCACCATCGCACGCGCTGAGTCACGGTGATCGCAGTAGCCCAAGCCACTACGGCCTCCGCCTCGTGCGATCTCGATCGCTGCCGGTCTCATCTCCTGTGCTGGCGCTCGACGGTCTCTCCTCATACCACGCCTCTCCAGTGCCACGGCGGCCTGCGTCCACGTCCTCGCCGCAGTCCGCGTGTCGATACGCTGACTATCAAGGCACTGGCTATCGAGGACGCAGCACGGCGGACGGTGAGCCCAGTGCGGACGCGTGGCTCTCCTTGCCAAAAGACAGATCGCTCTCGCTGAGGCCTCCTCCGCCTCTTGACTACCTTCACACAGGCACAACAGATGGTGCGTTCTCTGTGGGTGCAACACAGAAGTCGCGGACGCGGTCTCGCTCGGCACTGAGGTGGTCCAATGTCGGTTTGTCGAGGAGTGTCGCGTCGGCTGCCTGTCTGTCAGGCCATCGCGGAGTTGTTCTCGCACCTGCCGCGCTCGCGCAGCCCTCATCGCCGCCACTGTCATCGAGCCCTGCAGCCGCCATCGGCGGGCCGTACCCCGAAGAGGACGTGGAGGCCCTGGTGTGGAAGGCAGGATGCTTGCAACGGGAGCATCAACAACTGACGGCGGCTATCCGCAACGCGACGGAAAAACTACAAGCGGCGGAACAGGAACGTGCGGTGGCCACCGACAAGGCTGAAGGCGTCGAGAAGGCATTGCTGTCTGCGCAGTCGTGTGTCACCTCATTACAAGATCGAATCTGCGCGCTGACCTCTGAGATGTCTCTGCTCGAGAAGCTTGTCGAGACACTACGTCAAGATCGACGAGAAAGGTGGCAGCGCGCCGTTGAGGGAGAGGCTGTGCGTGAATGCGGAAGCGAATGAGACGTGTACGTGGGTGTCAAGTGTATTCACGTCTCTCCGCTTGTTGCGCGTTTCCGATGTGTTTTGTTTTGCTTATCTCTTTCACGCCAGTGGTCCGCATTAGCTTCTATCACCGCGACACCGTTCATTTCTTTAGAGTGCGCTATCCACTATGTCATGTGGTGCTCGTCAGTTGTTGGTTTTATTTTTCTGTCGAAAGACCGCGCGTTCCAGCCTCAGTGTTTTATTTTCCTTTTCGGTTTCGCAAAAGAGAATAAGAGTTTTCGTGTTGCACACGCTACGGGCCATGTGTGATTAATGTGTTTCAGTCTGGGGCAAGCACCTGTAAGCCTCATCCTCTGTTCTCCGTCCGCGCGCAGATGTCCGACGGTTGTCTCTTCTGGGGAATCGTCTACACAGGATCGTGCGTCGCCTGTCCACCATGCTCCCGAGGACGCACACACACGGCGAATGCAACTGGTTGTCATTCAACTGTTCGAGTAGGCCTATTACTCTCTCTCTCCGTCCTTTGCTTCCCTCCTTTGTTTCGCTTTCTGCCTTCGTTGAAGTGGTGCGAACTCATTTCTCCAACGTGTTGTAGATTTCCGGAACGGGTCTGCTATTTTGGCAACATGTTTGGCGGTGGCGAAGAGTACTTTCAAGACCCTCCTGGGTTTGACCGCGACACGCTTAGGCGCTTCGCGATCTTCTGCGACTACCTTCGAAATGTGAAAAAAGCTGGCAAGACAACGATTGCCCAAGCCGCGCAGCTTGCACGCGATGTTGGTGATACGGAAAATGCGTACGAGCTGGTGATTGGTGCCTTGTTCCGTCACATCAAGACATGGACGGGTGCCAAGCAACTGGCGTGCTGGTATATTTTAGACAAGTTGAGCAAAGAAAACCGCGACAAGTACGCGTACACGGCAAGTAAGTACATTTTGGAGATTGGTCGTGATCACCTCCACTACGAAGACCCTGAGCTGTGCAGCAAGTACGAGAGCCTGGTCGAACATTGGGAGACTGTGTTTCCTCAGCACGTCGTCGATGCGCTCTGGGTGGCGAAAAAAGAGCGTCTGTGGGCGGCTGAGCATCCGAATGAGGTCGCTCAACAGCTCCGTGCAGAGGAGGCTGAGTGGGAGAAGGAGGAGCGCGCGCTCGAAGACGAAGACGGCCTGAACGACTTTGGGCAGCCTTGCATGGATTACCTTCAGGGCCGGTGTACGTGGGGAAGCGCCTGCCGCTTGTATCATCCCCCTGGCGAAGAAGGCTCGCTTCCTGCCGAGTGCCGCATGGGTGATTGGAAGTGCCCATCATGTGGTGTGATCAATCGCCACTACCGTCGCCGCTGCTCAAACTGTGTGCGTGAGAAGCCGCAGTACAAGCGCGAGCGCACCCTGCCGGCCGAGGACGTGCTGCTGAGCAATCCCGACCTCGAAGCCATCCGCGTGTTGTCGCAGCAGTTCGGTTACAACCCGTACGACTCGGCCGAAGCCCAACGGCACTGGGCCTTGCGCATGGACGGTATTACCATTGAAGAATACTTGGCGGAGCGCCGTGCGGCGTATCGTGTGCGTATTTGCGGTGCCCAGCCGACCAACGCCGTTGAGGAGCGCTGTCGCCAGAACAAGCACTTCCCTGATATGGATATTGGTCCTGAGGACGAGGACGAAGAGGTCGGGCGTGGAGAGACGGGTGAGAGTCCGGCGAAGCGCAGCCGCCACGAGTCGCTCGTGCCACCAAATACACCACTCAACACGGCGATCGCGCTGCTTTCTCAGATTATCATGGAGCGTGGTGTGCGCGACGCCTTCGCACCTCAGCTTTTCAGTGAGCTTGCCAAGACCGCACGCGCGCTGGCGGCTTCCACGCGCGAGGATTCTACGAATGCGCAGGCGCAGCTACTCTCTCCGCAACAAGCAGAGGTGTTCCTCTCTGCGTGCAAGCTCGGATTTACAGCGTGGAACGCCAACGCGGAGGCGGTGCCATTTGTGTCCAACTGCTTCAAGGTCATACGGCACATCGAGGATAAACTCGGCCTCCCTGAAGGCGCGCAGGAACAGCTCGAGGCGATGGCCTCCACCTTCCTTGCTTAGGATGTCTACATGGCGTGACGTTCTCGTGCAAACGAATTAACGGGCACGCACTGTGACGTGCGTGCGGCGACCAAAGATGAAAATCGAACAAACGGAAGAACACGGCATCGCCTGACGATCGTGGTGCACGGGTAAAAACACAACAAGCAGAAGGGGGGAAAATGTGAAGAGTGATACGAGGTTTGCACAAACGCACGTCCGCACCTGCGGGGCATAGACCCCCTCGCTGTGCTGCATTGGAAACGCAAAAGCAAGCCGGTGGAGGCGAGCTTGAGCCGGCATACCCCAGTATCCTGCCACTCTCCAATCGCCTTTGCTCTTCTTTTTTTTTTTTTAATCACTGTGCGCGGATTCTCTTGTGTATCTGCTGAGACTCTGTCTCTCACTTTACACGGTGACCTGCCGATGGTCAGTCTCACACACTTTTCCTCTTTCTTCGCTCCTGCCCCATCTTCTTACTGCTCTTCTGAATCCGACTATTGATTCCTCGCAATTTCGACGTACGCGCACACGACACGTGCTGGCAACTCTTTGGGAAAATACAATAAATGCGCTTCTCTCTTACCACGTACAGCTACTTCCCCTGCGATACGTATACCACGTGATAGTGTACCATCGTACAACTGAACGAAGGCAAACTTCCATCTCTCTCTCTCTCTGTTTTATATTCAACACATTTTTCCCCCGTTAAAGCTCACCGTTTCCCGTGTCAAGTCCGTTCTCGCCATGAGCTCTGTTCTGTTCATTCAGCCCGTGAGCTTTGGCTCCGATCCGAACATCAAAGACAATGTTTTCGCCACCGATACCGTTGTCAACGACGAGAAGCAGATGGACGACCAGAAGAAGGCGTTCGGCCTGCTCAGCCAGCTCACTACGCGCATCGCGGACGGCGGTGTCCAGACGTGCCTCTTGTGCAACAAGGACGAGCCTCGCGGTGACGTGACATACAAGAAACAGAACGATGCCATCTTCCCCAACAACTGCATCTCTTTTCACAACTTTACGGATGGCGAAGGCAAGATTGTCAGGCGTCTCGTGATCCTCTACCCGATGAGCCTCTACCGTCGCCACGAGCTCCCCAAGGTCCAGCTTCTGGACAAGCTCGAGGCCGCCGCCGATGAGGGTAAGATCGAACTGCTCGACCTCCGTGGTTTCGAGAGTGAGAACCGCGCCTTCGAAGGCACGGGTGTGCTCATCTTTTCCGCTGACAGCCGCTATGTGTACATGTCCCGATCCCGTCGCTCCGATGACGCGCTACTCGACATGGTGTGCTCCCCTCAGTACCTCAACATTCCCAAGGAGAACCGGTTCGTCTTCACATCCGCTACCCCACGTGCTGACGGCGGTTTCGACACGGTTTACCACACGAACGTGCTCGGGTGGTGCGGCAAGGATATTTGTGCCTGGGCAACCGAGCTCATCACCTTTGACTCTGAGGATGCCAAGCGTCGCTTCCACGACCATCTGAAGAGCTACTACAAGACCGTGATTAACTACACGCCCGAGGAAATCGCAAAATTCGCCGGCAATGCGTTTGAGCTCGCCACGCGGGACGCCACGACTGGGCAAGAGAAGCGCTTCCTGTGCATCTCCCAGACAGCAGTGGACAACATGAGCCCTGAGCACCGCGCCACACTTGAGGCGTGGTACGGCGTGGACGGCATCTACGGCTTTCCCGCAGAGTTCATTGAGCGACGCACTGGTGGTTCCATTCGGTGCATGATGGGGGCCTCACTCACTCACGGCCCCGTACTGCCTTCGCTCGGCCAGCAGACGACGCTCGATGTGGCAGGCATTCACATGAAGGACGCGTAAAGAGATAGGAAGGAAGACAGTGTGGGTGTCGGCTGGCCGCTGGCCTCTCCTCTCCCCCTCGCTCTCTTGCCTTCTCCATTTTTTTTTTTCCTTCCCCACTGCTTTTAGCGAAAATTCGGAAGACGCTTCGCGCGTTGCGTTTGGCTTGTGTCGTTCGCCGTGTACGGTGTAAGGACTGAAATGCACACTGTGCTCGCTTTCCCCTCTCTCTCTCTCTCTCACCTCGCGTGCGTGTGTTTTACAAGCGTGCCAGCGCAACTGCCAAATACACTGCTGATATCGGGAAACATGTTCTTGGATACTTTTCAAACATCCCTTTCCACCCCACGTCATTCCGACGCATTATTTCCCCCCGTTAAGACATGTTCCGATCCTCTTTTGTTTTTATTTTCCCTTTATTCATATTTTGTTCATAGGGACCTCTCTCTCCCTACACTTTTGTCCTTCTTTCTTTGTCCTCCTCTCTCTCTGTTGTGACTACGACGTACATCCAGAAAAAAAAAAAAAAAGAAAGGCGGTCAGATGCAATTCAGATTGTGTTCCCACGTTCGCTGTCTGTTTTCACTCCTTCTCTCCATCTTTCCCACTAAAAAAAAAAAAAAAAACTTCGCGTGCTTGCGATGGGTAAAGACGTGTATATGGCGACAGCCACGGATCCATGAGAGAAGGGAAGAGCAGCGCGGAACAAGAGAAAAACACAAAAGGATTGTCTCACCCCTTCTTTTCCCTCCTTTTTCTTTTTCTTTTCTCTCGTTTTTGTTCGTTTCTGACGTTTTACGCCTTTGGTTTATTTCCTCGTTTTCACGTGCTCGTAAAAGTGCAATTGTTTTCTACTACGCACGCCACGTCCATCAAATGCCGTATTTTACCCTCTCCTGTTCTTTTTTTGACGTTGTGCAGGTTTGTTCGTCTCATATGCGACGTCCCCTTCTCGCTGGCGTGGGGTCAAAGTCACAACTTGTTTTTCCTCCCTTCACTTGTTTGCTATTGTGTGCGCACCATGGAAAAGGAGAATGAGACGAAAATAAAAGCCTTGCTGGCGCGACTCTTACTTGTTGAGAGACGCACAATCAAATTAGAGCGGCGACATGAGCCCTTTTTTTTTTGTTTTGTTCTCTTCTTGTGAGTATGTCGTCTTTTCGACAGTTTTTTCTTTGTGCACTCCATCCAATTCGCTTCTTGTACAACACATCACGCGTTTTTTCAAGAGAGTCGGAGATGAAAAGAAAAAAACAAGGAAAACAGGGAAAACAGGCAAAAAACATCCTTTCCGGAGAAACAAGTCGAAGCAGTATCATCGGCAGACGGCGGTGAAATCGCGATGACTTCCATCTCAACAGTCTGGCTGTTGCGTACAGCTCGTGTTTTGTCTTCTGTCGCCAAGCGCGTTCAGTCTGTGCGGGCTCTTCCTCGTTCGCATGGTCGCGGTCGATACGTACATGGGTACCTCGCGTTGAGCGTTTAGGCAATTCAATAGGTTATCTAGAGTCTCCTGTTGATAGCGTTCGTTCTCGACGCGCCTTCGCGCTCCAAGGATGCATGCAGATCATCCAGTCATGTGATCGCTCCGTATTCCTCTCTATCTCCCACTCTTCCCCTTGGTGACTTGTCTCCGTGTTGGCGCACGAAAGAGGAGGCCGGGAACCTAATACAGCGCGTCACTCGTGACTCTTTTGTTGTTTTCGTTGACTGACGCTCATTCTTCGTGCGTATCGCGTGCTTTTCCGAGTTGTTACTGCGAAGGCGACCTCCGTGCGTTATGCTGCGTTTTTCTCTACTTCTGCGCTTCCCACGTCAATGCGGTGCTCTTTCCCTTCAGCGCGGGTCACTCCACCCGCCTATGGCCGCGCGCACCCGTACGTGCCTGCCGTGTGGACACGCCTCGCCTTTGGTCTGTGGCGTCCGACTGTGCGCCTCAACGCCAACGACACCAGGTTCCGCGGGCAAGGTCACCTACACGGAAGTCGAGTTGGTCAAACTGCACAAGAGCGCCTCAGAGGCGTTCGAACGCGGTGACTTCCTGGCCGCTATCGAGTGCTGGGAAAAGGTTGCGACGTCAGAGAACCACAGTAAAGACAGCCCGACGCTGATGAGCTGTTTGAATAACTTGGCATGTGCCTACGGCGAGGTCGGCAATAACATCAAGAAACTTGAGCTTCTCGCTCGCTCGCAGGAAATGGTGGTGCGCGTGTACGGAAAGGAGCACCCACAGTACGGCATGGTGCTGTACAACATTGCGTGCGCGAAGGAGGAGACAGGATGCTTTAACGAAATGCGATCTCTTCTGGAAGAGTCACTGCGCATTCACGAGACGCGCTTCAACCCTATGCACGCCAAGGTAGGCCGCGTACTGCTACTCCTGTCAAGCGCCTACGGTCACGTGGGTGACTACGAGAAGCAACTCTCTACTGCGACGCGCGCCGCGGACATTGTGAAGCGTCACTGTGGACCTGAGCACATACAAACCACTATCGCCATGCTGGTGCTGGCGAAGGCGTACGGCGCCAACGGGCAGGTCGAGAAGCAGCTTCAGATTGCGCAGACAGCGCTCGACATTCAGGAGCGGCGCCTTGGGGCGACGAACCCACAGCTCGCGCTCACGCTGATCGACGTTGCGGCGGCGTACGGCGCCAACAAGGATTATTTCAGTCAGAAGGAGATGCTCGAGCGCGCGGTGTCGGTGCAGCAACGGGCGTTCGGCATGCAGCACACACACTTGGTGGACACGTACATTGCCCTCGGTGACGCGTACGGCCACCTTGGTGAGGGGGAGCGGGCGAATCAGCTCCACTACTACCAAGAGGCCCTCAAGGTTGCCAAAGCACGCTACCAAGGGAAGCATGTGGCCATTGGTCGGGCTGAATCCAAGGCAGCGGAGGGGTATTTGCTGAGCGGCAAGGTCACCGCGGCGCAGCAAATGGCAGAGAAGGCCCGCTCCACACTGGAGGCGAACCTCTCACAGGATCACCCCTTCATGCGCGAGCTTGTCCAACTGGAGGAGCAGATTGTGCGCGAGAAAAAGTAGTTTGTCCGTTTGATTAGACTGCAACGGCGCGGACTGAATCGCACGTCGGCGACAGAGAAAACACAACAAGTCGAGCTATCAAGGAAAAATAAGCGCGTGTGACTTGATGGATAAGTGCTCGCTTTACATCGCGCACACGAATCGTCAGTGGTCCGGATACGCATCTCACAACAGAACAAGAAACATTAAAAACATTTTTAAAAAAAGTGGTCATTTCTATCGAAGAGCTCATTCTTGAATGCGTACACGGGCAGAGAGCCTCTTCCGTCCCAGGGAAGCACACACTGTGCGCACATGGCTGTGTCTTTGATTTTCCGTCTTCTCTTCATGCTTTCCACAACTTTGTCTCGCCTACCCTTCACACTCCGTTTTTCTTCTTTACGTGTCGGCCGATGCGTTTGGTTTCGTCCACGCAAATGACATCCTTTCCCTCCACTGTCTTTCCCGCTGTGGCATTTCCTTCCTTTTGAATTTCGCGTCGGTCTGTACAGAAATAATCAGCCCCACACACACTCCGTAATATTGATTTTTTTTTTTTTAGGTTTCTTCAGACATGTCTTCGATCAAGATTGAAGAAGTCGTCTCCACGACCAAGAAAGAGCGAGTTGCCGCTCACAGCCACTTGAAGGGACTGGGCCTGCAGCCTGATGGCATGCCAGAGCCGATCGCGGATGGTTTTGTTGGTCAGGCGGATGCACGTCAGGCGGCTGGCATCGTTGTGGAGTTGATTCGAACCAAGAAGATGGCCGGGCGTGCGCTCCTGTTCGCTGGACCTCCGGGAACGGGTAAGACAGCCCTTGCCCTTGGTATCGCCAAGGAGCTCGGTCCCAAGGTCCCGTTCTGCCCCATGGTTGGCAGCGACGTGTACAGTGCCGAGGTGAAGAAGACGGAAGTGCTGATGGAGAACTTCCGTCGTGCGATTGGCCTGCGCATCAAGGAGAACAAGGAAGTGTACGAAGGGGAGGTGACGGAGCTGCGTGCCGAGGAAACAGACAACCCCCTTGGCGGCTACGGTAAATCTATTGCACACGTCATTCTCACCCTCAAGTCTCAGAAAGGCTCGAAGCAGCTGAAACTCGATGCGGCCATCTACGACAGCCTTGAGAAGGAGAAGGTGTCTGTGGGCGATGTCATCTACATCGAGGCTAGCTCCGGTGCCGTCAAGCGCGTCGGCCGCTCTGACGCCTACATTGGCGACCACGACTTGGAGGCCGATGAGTACGTACCGTTGCCGAAAGGTGACGTGCACAAGAAGAAGGAGATCATTCAGGATGTGACGCTGCATGACTTGGATATGGCCAACGCCAAGCCGAACCAGGGTCAGGACGCACTGTCTGTTGTTAGCAGCCTTCTCCGTCACAAGAAGACCGAGGTGACGGAGAAGCTCCGCCAGGAAATTAACAAGGTAGTCAACAAGTACATCGACCAGGGAGTGGCCGAGCTTGTGCCTGGTGTGCTCTTTATCGATGAAGTTCACATGCTCGACATCGAGTGCTTCACTTACCTGAACAAGGCACTGGAGTCCACCCTTGCGCCGGTGGTGATCTTTGCCACCAATCGCGGCACGTCGCGCATTCGCGGTACCGACATTCGCGCGGCACACGGCATGCCAACCGACTTGCTTGACCGCCTCCTCATTATTCGCACGATGGATTACAGCGTGTCAGAAATCACGTCGATTGTTGAGATTCGCGCGGCTGTCGAGGGGGTGAAGATCTCTGAAGAGGCCCTGCAGAAGCTCGGCCACATTGGCGAATCAACCTCGCTTCGCTATGTGACGCAGCTACTCACCCCAGGCCTCATCATCGCGGAGACCAATGGCCGCGATATGATTGAGCTTGAGGACGTCGAGCTTGTTGATCACCTCTTCAAGGACGGCAAGGCCTCCGCGCGTCTGCTGCAGAGTAAGGCTGAGGATTACGTTTACCAGTAAGTGACTGAGCCACAGAGAGAAGGAGGAAAAGAGGAGGAGGCAGCGATCAGAAGTTTGACCGGTTTTCCTCTCTCTCTCTCAACCTCTCTGGCTGTTTCGATGGCGCTCTATGTAAGGAGACTTGATTGTGATGATGACGGCGACGTTCAAAGGAAAGGCGATCGTAACCAGGAAGACAAAGGGAGAAACCCTCACGCTCTACAGTAATCTTATTTTTTCCCCCTGTTTCTCTCTTCTTCTCTTCTCCGCTTGGGAGGGAGTCCGCATTGCAGTGGTGCTCTTCTTTTTTTTTTTTTTGTCCTCCCTGGCGTGATAGCACCCTGTCGATCTCGAAGTCAAATCATGTTAAACGAGACCATAACCTCCCCAATGTTATGCATGGGAAATAAACAAAAAAAAAACTGATTGAAGAAAAGCCAGGAGGATGCGCGCGTGATGTGGGCTCTCGACACGCTCACCGTGGTGCTACTGTGGCACCAACACCCGGCACACGTTCGCGCGTGCAATTCGGCGGTTACTATTTTCATTGTCCCGTGTTGGAGGCTGCAGAGCTGTGCGAAGACTGCGTTTGTGGCCGTCGGTCCACCTCTATTCCCCCAAAGAGAAGGGAAAAGGGCACATCGTGGTCTCGTATGATCTACCAAGTATTTCCGTTCGGTTTTACAGCCCCCACCCACACGAAATCTCCCTAGTCACCACGAAAGCCTTCATAGTCAGCTCCACACTCTTCTTTCTCCACTTACTGGTACTGACACGTCGGCTGCTATTCCTCATGTCTTATTGTTGTTGCTTTCGTCGCTCACATTTTGAGTGGCTCCTGGACTATTGATGCTGGAATTTTACATCAAGAGTGCCCAGCCACGCCGGCGTATCGTCTGTCGAAATGAAGCGACGTACACATTCCTTTGGCCCTACTTGTTTTCACGGGTGATGCCCGGTGCGCGGCCGTTGTGTCGTTGGGCGGCTCGTCGCGGTGCCGCTGTTCACGGCGCACTGCGCCTTCAAATGGATGACCGCATCGGGTGTCACATGGTTGCTGCACGTCCCATCAAAGCTGGGCGTCCGCTCCTCTCACTTCCGCTCGACCTTGCCCTGGGAGTCGACACAGAGGTCCCCACTCGTCAAACTATTTCTGGTCAATGGTCGGCACTGGCGGAACTCTCATCACTGGTAGCCCGTGAGCTTCACAATCGTCGCAGTCCGCACCGTCCATACCTCGAATTCCTGCACGATCTCCACAATCAGGACAACGAGCAGGTATTTTTTCGCGCTGAGGCTGACAGGCACAGGCGCCCTTCGGTGACACAGCTCGCGGAGCAGGCGGAGCGACAACGCCTCCGTGATGAGGTGGACCGCATGTACGGTGGAAACGCGATGCGCATGCACGGTGTGGCGAACGCGCCATTCCTGGACAAGGCCGTGCTGACGTCACCTGAGCAACGCGTGGTCTGGGTACGGACGCGAGACATGCTTCGCCAGCTCGAGCAGAGTGTGCCTTATTTCGCAGCCAAGAGCACGGCGTGGGCTGTGTCAATGGTGTTGTCCAGAGCCATTCGAGATGATGAAAGTGGTCTCTCGCTATATCCACTGCTTGACTTTTGCACACACGGCTTCACGCCCAACACACACCTTGTCATCCATGAGGCGCGCCACCTCAACGAAAGGACTGGTGTTCCCTTCCACGATGCCAGTCGCCCGTGCATTCACCTCGTTACCTCGACAGAAGTGCAGGAGGGTGACCTGATCACGCGCTGTTTTAGCCCTCGTCCAGTTGCCACGAAGGCCGATCGTGAGTTCTGGCAGATGAACTGGGGCTTCGTGCCACATCCTGTGACTGGCAGCTGACCTAGTGTTGCCCAGTGGCTGCCTGCCCGTGATGTGAATGTGTACCCGTCGCGATGACGTCGCCCTTCGGTTTCGTTGCGGCGCACTTGTAGTGTGGTCGCTCGTTTACAGCGCACAGATAAACAAACATATATGACGTCGTGCTCTCTCCCCGGCTCACCTCCTCTTGCTCGCCGCATTTGCAGTGGAAACGGCTTGAAGTCGACTGTGAACAGTGTATCTCTTTCGCACTCCCACTCCCTCATCGCTTTTCTCGTACCAGACGCGCTCACTTTTCACGCACGTTCTCGCTCCTCCTCCCCTTGCACGAGCACCTTCATTTCATCCCGAATATACACAAAGCAAGTGTCGGCCGTGGCGCGCCAGCTCTTTTTTTTCCCCCATTAATCGTGCGCCTCGTTGATTCTGACCTCTCGTGTGTACTTCTATTCGCGTGCGGGTTCTGTGCTATTTTACCGTTTTTGGTGTGCCTACCTTGGTGCATCCCTCTTAGTGCGGGTTCGTCCTTGTTCGTCTTTTTTTGCCGATAAAGACACAACTGTTTTTTCCTTTGACTCTCTCTCTCTGTATCAGCGGCGGAGCCATGCAGCAAACCTCTTTTGTTGTCCATGTCGACCGTGCCCGCAAGGACAGCTTCGTCATGGTGTCGCAGGCGTATCTTGACACGACGCTGTTGCCCATGTTCGGAAAGCCGCTGCCGCCAAGCGTGCCCCTGCGCGTGGTGCGCGAAGATGGCAGCAGTGCCTACGTCGGCTGCCTGACCCAAGCCCCACATCGACACTCAAAATTGGAAATGAGCTTCCCCTTTGCACTCGCGGCAGATCTCGCTCTTCGCGAGGGTCAAACTGTGACGTGCGTGCCCGTCAAGGGTGTGCCCAGGACAAGCAAGGTGCTTGTGGCCCCACTTACTGTGGACGACAGTGAAGTCGTTGAGCAAAATGCCATTCGCATCGAGCACCAGCTGCTCCGCCAAGTACAGGTGGTGTCTCCCGATATGATAATCACCGTGAGCGTGTTCCCAGGCGTGCAGGCCAAGGTGAAGGTGCGGAGTGTGGAAACAAGTGATGGGCGTGTACTGCAGAACGGGTGTGCGACCATGTTCGAAGGGACTCACTTTGTTGTCGCCACGCGTGCGCGTCGTGAAGCAGCGCCGACCGAGGATGGCGGGCAGGCCACAGCATCGCCAACATGGGGTCTGATTCGTGCGGTGCCCTTGCCGATCCAGGTGCGCGAGAGTGAGGCGTCCGTGTCATCGGCACCACACGTCGTGTACGTCTCGACCGCCACAGCACAGAGACTCCACTGGACAAGCGAAACGGTCGTGTCTGCGCTGGATGTCGCACACCTGACATCCCTGAAGGAGCCGAAGATCACGCCGACGTTTCTGCGTGAGCAGCAGATTGAGGCGCGCGTGGCGATCCGCAGTGACGAGGATATGCCCGTTTCGATGTGCTGGGCCTCGTGGATCCCCCAGGCTACGAATCTCCTCCTGACACCCGTGGAGAGGGCCGTCGGTGGAAGCGCAGAGACGGTCGTGGCCGGTGGTGCGCGTCCTGCAGATGCGGCGGGGGCCGCGCCGTTACCTCTCCCGGTTGAGACTACAATTGGCTTTGCCAAGGCTTGCGAAGTACATCAAAGAGCGCCGAAAGATCTGCTCGCTCATCTGTTGTACGTGTTCGGGCAACCGAACGACGGGGGCGTGTCGCGCGGCAACGTGCTTCTCTACGGTGGCAAGGGCTACGGCAAGAGTACCATCGTCTCGAGTGTTTTACGCGAGTTACCCGAGGTGCATCACGTGCAGCTGGAATGCACTGGTGAGAAGTCGTTCCTTCCTTCGCTTCATCAAGCTTTGGCAGAGTGCGTGCTCTGTGCGCCATCCGTTCTTGTGCTGGACAACTTCGACGAGGTCGCGCCGGAGCAGGCGGAGGGCAACGTGGCCGCCATGTCCGCCGCCACACGCGCGAGCCTCGAGTCCGCCTTGACGAGTTTTTCGCGCGTGTTCACTGCCGCCGCTCAGAACTCCGTCGTCGTGATTGCGACGAGCGCAGCACGTGAAACGGTCAACCAGGCCTTCCGCACTGCCTTCTGCTTTCGGCGATTCATCGGAGTCGATGCACTGACTCGCACAACTCGGCAGGCGCTCCTCTCACAGTGCTTTCCCGATAAGTCCCCGAGCGCGGTCAAGCGCTTGTGCGGACTCATGGACAACTACACGCCTTTTGACGTTCGCTGTGTCGCCGCGCGTGTGCGCAACGCGCAGGTCACCGGTGATGAGGATGGTGACGAACTTGTCGAAATTGGTGCGCGGTGTATCAAGAGCTTCACACCACTAGCTCACACGGGCATCAGCTTCTTAAAGGGTGACAAGGTGTCCTGGAGTTCTGTTGGCGGTCTCACTGAAGCAAAGAAGGCACTATACGATACTCTGGTCCTCCCGATGAAACATCCACAGCTGTTTGCGCGGCTGCCCCTCAAGACACGCAGCGGTATCCTCCTCTACGGTCCCTCCGGTTGCGGGAAGACCTTCGTGATTGAGTCCCTCGTCAACGCTGAGGGCGTCAACTGCGTTGTGGTCAACGGCCCTGAGGTGTTCGGCAAGTACATTGGTCAAAGTGAGCAGAAGATCCGCGACGTCTTCGAGCGCGCTCAGGCGGCGGCGCCGTGTGTGATCTTCTTCGACGAATTCGACTCAGTCGCCCCGCAGCGCGGTGTGGACAACTCTGGTGTGACGGATCGCGTCGTCAATCAGCTTCTGTGTTACCTTGACGGTGTGGAAGGGCGAAAGGATGTGTATGTCGTGGCAGCGTCAAGCCGTCCAGACCTAATCGACGCGGCGCTCTTGCGTCCTGGTCGGCTCGACAAGGCTGTGGAGTGTCCTATTCCAAGCCGCGAAGACCGCGCGGCGATTCTGACGAGCCTGCTTGCCAAGACCACAGCGGCGGTGTCTGAGGCAGATATTGCACAGATCGTGGACCAGACTCAGAACTGGACGCCGGCGGATTTGTCTGCGATCGTCTCCACAGCGAACACGTACGTGAACCAGCGTATCATGGACGCCCTCCAACGAGACAGCGGGATGGCGTCTGGGGCGAGTGCGCACACAACGGCGACGGATAAAGTGTATTGGATCGGTCAGGTGGGTCCCAAGTCGACAAGAGAGAAGGTGGCCGACTCGCTGCGCATCCTGGAGCAGCAGCAGTTGATGCAGGGCACAGCCACTGCCAAGGCGCAGGCGTCTGAAAAGCTGACGAGGGATGATCTGGTTCGTGCCATGCACGCAACACGTCCCTCGTTGTCTGCAAAAGATATCAAAAACCACGAACGAATTCAGCGGCTCTTCAAGAAAGGCGAAGCACCTGTGCCTGTGAAGCCTGGAACCAAGCTGACGTTCAGTTAATTGACTTGTTGACAATATAAGGAAGCGGTGTGTTCAGCGTGGGCAGTGTATGATCGGATCCTCTTTGGATATTAAACTGAAGGATCCGAAAAGAGCGTAGAAAAAAGTCGAGCATAGCGCAGGCATATGGTTGTGTTTGCGTTGGCCGTGTCATTGTAGGTTTCACGTGACAGTGACGTCAGTCTCCCGTCGCGATTGATGGCACCAGGAAGATCCAAGTCAGTCATCTCCAAATCAACAGTGCAACAGACGGCGCAGCTGGTATATTGGAAGTTTCTGCGACTCGACTGTGTGCAAGGTGATCAGGTGGGGTTTCTGTGTGCCCCGAGGATTCTCTGAACGTTATCACTCATCTCTACATCAGCTCATTTTCCCGTCTTCTTCTTTCGCTCCTGGCTACCTCTCGCTCTCGCTCTCGCTCTCACTCTCTCTCTCTCTGCCTCTCTATATGTTTTGGCGATGTATGTTTGTTGTCACAAAATACCCTTCAACACTAAACGTGTACATTGGTGCGAACGTACAGCTTTATCGAGCTCCCTATTTCAACCTCTACCACTACCCTACCTTCTCTTTTACGTTTTGGTTCTCATCTGTTTCCTAGTATTCGTACTTTTTGAGACATTCATCGGGAAACAATTTCTCTTTTTTTTTTCCTCTCTCTTCAATCTCAACAAGAACACGAAAAGGGACAATCAGTCAAGTTAACATTCGTTGCGAGCAAGCACGTCCTTTCTAGCAATTCCACCATTTAAGTACGCGGTCCTTGTGGCGGTGCTCCTTGTTTGTGCCTCCTTTCTGACGACACCACAAACCACAGTCTCTCATCGCGACCAAGCCCTATCAGCACCGACAATGCCGTCTGCCGTCAAGCGTAACCTGCTGCCCAAGGAGGTGGTGCCGTCGGACTACTGGATCCACATCACCCCCAACTTCACCGACTTCTCCTTCGTGGGCTGCGTCAAGATCAAGATCCACGCGTCCGCCGCTGTGTCGTCGATCAAGCTCAACTACAACGAGATCACGTTCAGCAAGGTGCGGCTGGTTCGTGGCAGCGACGCGGACGCGGCGGAGGGCGAGGACGTCGATGTCGCCACGGTGCACTACGACGAGGTCAACACAACCGCCACGATCCCACTCGCCAGCGAGCTCTCTGGCGACGCCTACCTGCACATCGACTACACGGGCTGCATGAACGACAAGATGGCTGGCTTCTACCGCAGCAAGTACCCTGGTCCCGACGGCAAGGACATCTACCTCGGCACAACGCAGTTCGAGTCCGTTGACGCGCGTCGCGCCTTTCCCTGCTGGGACGAGCCGGCCCACAAGGCCGTGTTCCACATCACCATCACCGCACCAACGCACATGGCGTGCATCTCCAACATGCCCGTCGTGTCGTCCAGTGCGGCTGGCGAGGGCACGACCACGTACGTGTATGCGCCGACGCCGAAGATGTCCACGTACCTGGTTGCGTGGGTCATTGGCGAGCTCGACGTGATCCAGAAGACGGTGAGTCTGCCGTACACGCCGGAGCAGGAGACGCTGGTGTCCATCTACACGCCAAAGGGCCGCTCTGAGCGCGCACACTTTGCCATGGACGTGACGCTGCGCGTGCTGCCTCTGTACGAGAACTTCTTCGACCACGGCTACAACCTGCCGAAGCTGGACCTGGTCGCCGTGCCTGACTTTGCGGCCGGTGCGATGGAAAACTGGGGTCTCATCACCTATCGTGAGTCCGCGCTGCTGTGCGATGCGCAGTCGAGTGTTGCGGAACGCCAACGTGTGGCAATTGTCGTGGCCCATGAGCTCGCCCATCAGTGGTTCGGCAACCTCGTGACAATGGAGTGGTGGAAAGAGCTTTGGCTGAACGAGGCTTTCGCTACCTACATGCAGTACTGGGCTACACAGCAGATTTTCCCTGAGTGGGACATCATGACCGACTTTGTTCAATCTGGTGGGGGATCGGCGCTCCGCCTGGACGCGATGCGCAGCTCCCACCCCATCGAAGTGGATGTGTCGAATGCGCAGGAGATTGACCAGATTTTCGACGCGATCAGCTACGCGAAGGGCGGCAGTGTGGTGCGCATGGCCATTGAGTACATTGGTGAGGAGGCCTTCCAGAAGGGCATCTCCGCGTACATCAAGCACTTCGCGTTCCGCAACGCCGCGACGGTGGACCTGTGGAAGTTCCTGGGCGACGGTGCGGGCAAGAACATCACCCCGATCATGGAGGGCTGGACGGCGCAGCAGGGCTACCCGTACCTGACGGTGTCGCGTGCGGCTGGCCCCGGCGAGGGCGAGGTCACGCTGACGCTGACGCAGAACCGCTTCCTCGCGACCGGCGACGCGACCGCGGAGGAGAACGCGGCGATGTGGAAGATCCCGCTGCTGATCTCCACGCCCGAGTCCGGTGAGCAGCCGCTGCTGATGGAAGGTCGCACCATGACGACGGTGCTGAAGGCGTCCTCGTGGATCAAGGTGAACAGCCGGCAGGCGGCGTTCTGCCGCGTCAAGTACGACGATGCGATGCTGGCGGCGCTGCAGGAGGCGATCCAGTCCGGTGTGCTGAGCAGCATCGACCGTCTGAGCATCGTGAACGACTACTTTGCGTTTGCCAAGGGTGGGTTTGTGCCGACGACGCAGGTGCTGGAACTGCTGAAGCACTTCCGCGCGAGCGAGGAGAACTACTCGGTGTGGTCGACCATCTCCGAGGTGGAGCGCAGCGTGCGTCGCATCGTGGCGGGCACGCAAGGCCCCGAGGCCGAGACAAAGTTCAACGCATACAGCAGTGCTCTGTACGGTGACGCGCTGCGCCGCGTGGGCCTCACGCCGGTTGCCGGTGAGCCCGAGCGCACTGCACAGCTGCGCGCACTGCTGTTCGCGCGCATGGTCGCAGCGAAGGACGCGGCTGTGTTGGCGGCAGCGGAGCGCATGTACGCGGAGCGCGCCACCACCCCGATCCCGGCGGACATGCGCGACTCCGTGTACGTGGCACACACGCGCAAGGTTGGCAAAGACGCGGTTGACGAGATGAAGCGCGTGGCGGCGGACTCGACCGACTCGGTGGAGCGCATGCGTTGCTTCGCCGCGATTGGCGCCGGCTGCCCCGACTTTATTTCCGTTCACGACGTGTTTGCCTACGCCTTCTCTGACCAGGTGCGTCCCCAGGACTCCATCTACGTTCTGCGCGGTGCGGTGGGCGATGCCAAGATGGTGCCCGAGTACGCGAAGCAGCTCATGGCGTTCTGGAAGACCATCATGGGCAAGCTGCCCGGCATGATGGTCGGCTATGCGAGCCAGTTTGTTGAGGCCGGCGCGGACGCAGCTGTGGCCGATGAGCTGGACGCGTTTTTCGAGACTGTCAGCGAATCGGACCGCATGGCAGTGGGCCGTAGCTTCAAACAGGGCGTGGAAGCTTTGCGCAGCAACGCCGCGTGGGCATCGCGCGACGCCGCCGCAGTGGCCGTCTCTCTGTGAGTGACAGCCACAGGAAGAGATGGAGGCGAACGACATCGGGTCCCTTTTCTCCCGCTGTCTCTCAGTCTTCGCTGTTTTTTGTTTTTTGTTTCCCCCCCCCCCCCCACACACACACTTTTCTTCTTCTTTCTTTCCTTTTTCCCCCTCTGTTAAGCGCTCATCATACTCATAACGTAAAGGATATATATGCATACGCGACGAAAGAAAATGAAATAAATGTGAAGGCAAGCACAACGCCGAGACAGATGAAGAGGGATATGGGAAACGCAGTGAACGCCTCGTTCTCCCGAGATTTCTATTGCGGACAACGCAGATACTTGCCACTCGCCTCTGACCGCTTTTTCTCAACACCAAATCGACCACCTGATGTCTCCACGTCACTCTAAGCATATCAGAATCTTTCAACGTCTCTTCTCAACGGGGTTTTCGACAAACCACAGTCTCTCATCGCGACCAAGCCCTATCAGCACCGACAATGCCGTCTGCCGTCAAGCGTAACCTGCTGCCCAAGGAGGTGGTGCCGTCGGACTACTGGATCCACATCACCCCCAACTTCACCGACTTCTCCTTCGTGGGCTGCGTCAAGATCAAGATCCACGCGTCCGCCGCTGTGTCGTCGATCAAGCTCAACTACAACGAGATCACGTTCAGCAAGGTGCGGCTGGTTCGTGGCAGCGACGCGGACGCGGCGGAGGGCGAGGACGTCGATGTCGCCACGGTGCACTACGACGAGGTCAACACAACCGCCACGATCCCACTCGCCAGCGAGCTCTCTGGCGACGCCTACCTGCACATCGACTACACGGGCTGCATGAACGACAAGATGGCTGGCTTCTACCGCAGCAAGTACCCTGGTCCCGACGGCAAGGACATCTACCTCGGCACAACGCAGTTCGAGTCCGTTGACGCGCGTCGCGCCTTTCCCTGCTGGGACGAGCCGGCCCACAAGGCCGTGTTCCACATCACCATCACCGCACCAACGCACATGGCGTGCATCTCCAACATGCCCGTCGTGTCGTCCAGTGCGGCTGGCGAGGGCACGACCACGTACGTGTATGCGCCGACGCCGAAGATGTCCACGTACCTGGTTGCGTGGGTCATTGGCGAGCTCGACGTGATCCAGAAGACGGTGAGTCTGCCGTACACGCCGGAGCAGGAGACGCTGGTGTCCATCTACACGCCAAAGGGCCGCTCTGAGCGCGCACACTTTGCCATGGACGTGACGCTGCGCGTGCTGCCTCTGTACGAGAACTTCTTCGACCACGGCTACAACCTGCCGAAGCTGGACCTGGTCGCCGTGCCTGACTTTGCGGCCGGTGCGATGGAAAACTGGGGTCTCATCACCTATCGTGAGTCCGCGCTGCTGTGCGATGCGCAGTCGAGTGTTGCGGAACGCCAACGTGTGGCAATTGTCGTGGCCCATGAGCTCGCCCATCAGTGGTTCGGCAACCTCGTGACAATGGAGTGGTGGAAAGAGCTTTGGCTGAACGAGGCTTTCGCTACCTACATGCAGTACTGGGCTACACAGCAGATTTTCCCTGAGTGGGACATCATGACCGACTTTGTTCAATCTGGTGGGGGATCGGCGCTCCGCCTGGACGCGATGCGCAGCTCCCACCCCATCGAAGTGGATGTGTCGAATGCGCAGGAGATTGACCAGATTTTCGACGCGATCAGCTACGCGAAGGGCGGCAGTGTGGTGCGCATGGCCATTGAGTACATTGGTGAGGAGGCCTTCCAGAAGGGCATCTCCGCGTACATCAAGCACTTCGCGTTCCGCAACGCCGCGACGGTGGACCTGTGGAAGTTCCTGGGCGACGGTGCGGGCAAGAACATCACCCCGATCATGGAGGGCTGGACGGCGCAGCAGGGCTACCCGTACCTGACGGTGTCGCGTGCGGCTGGCCCCGGCGAGGGCGAGGTCACGCTGACGCTGACGCAGAACCGCTTCCTCGCGACCGGCGACGCGACCGCGGAGGAGAACGCGGCGATGTGGAAGATCCCGCTGCTGATCTCCACGCCCGAGTCCGGTGAGCAGCCGCTGCTGATGGAAGGTCGCACCATGACGACGGTGCTGAAGGCGTCCTCGTGGATCAAGGTGAACAGCCGGCAGGCGGCGTTCTGCCGCGTCAAGTACGACGATGCGATGCTGGCGGCGCTGCAGGAGGCGATCCAGTCCGGTGTGCTGAGCAGCATCGACCGTCTGAGCATCGTGAACGACTACTTTGCGTTTGCCAAGGGTGGGTTTGTGCCGACGACGCAGGTGCTGGAACTGCTGAAGCACTTCCGCGCGAGCGAGGAGAACTACTCGGTGTGGTCGACCATCTCCGAGGTGGAGCGCAGCGTGCGTCGCATCGTGGCGGGCACGCAAGGCCCCGAGGCCGAGACAAAGTTCAACGCATACAGCAGTGCTCTGTACGGTGACGCGCTGCGCCGCGTGGGCCTCACGCCGGTTGCCGGTGAGCCCGAGCGCACTGCACAGCTGCGCGCACTGCTGTTCGCGCGCATGGTCGCAGCGAAGGACGCGGCTGTGTTGGCGGCAGCGGAGCGCATGTACGCGGAGCGCGCCACCACCCCGATCCCGGCGGACATGCGCGACTCCGTGTACGTGGCACACACGCGCAAGGTTGGCAAAGACGCGGTTGACGAGATGAAGCGCGTGGCGGCGGACTCGACCGACTCGGTGGAGCGCATGCGTTGCTTCGCCGCGATTGGCGCCGGCTGCCCCGACTTTATTTCCGTTCACGACGTGTTTGCCTACGCCTTCTCTGACCAGGTGCGTCCCCAGGACTCCATCTACGTTCTGCGCGGTGCGGTGGGCGATGCCAAGATGGTGCCCGAGTACGCGAAGCAGCTCATGGCGTTCTGGAAGACCATCATGGGCAAGCTGCCCGGCATGATGGTCGGCTATGCGAGCCAGTTTGTTGAGGCCGGCGCGGACGCAGCTGTGGCCGATGAGCTGGACGCGTTTTTCGAGACTGTCAGCGAATCGGACCGCATGGCAGTGGGCCGTAGCTTCAAACAGGGCGTGGAAGCTTTGCGCAGCAACGCCGCGTGGGCATCGCGCGACGCCGCCGCAGTGGCCGCCTCTCTGTGAGTGACAGCCACAGGAAGAGATGGAGGCGAACGACATCAGGTCCCTTTTCTCCCGCTGTCTCTCAGTCTTCGCTGTTTTTTGTTTTTTGTTTCCCCCCACACACACACTTTTCTTCTTCTTTCTTTCCTTTTTCCCCCTCTGATAAGCGCTCATCATACTCATAACGTAAAGGATATATATATGCGTACGCATTCACACACAACGAACCTATGAACGCAAAAGAAGAGGAGACAGCGAAAAGGGAAATGCAATGAGGTGATGTAGGTCGTTGCGGCGCTTCGGTGCCCCACTTGATGCGCTTGTTCTTTGCCTCAAATCGTAGCTGCAACACGTCAGCGGCACACTTCCACCACGTTACCCACACAGCTTCACCCGCCCTCCCTCCCGCCCGCGCCTCTGCCACGACTCTGTTTCGTTCGCTTGTCAGCGTTTCTGCTTCACTCCCTTCAACGCGACCCTCAAGCGGGCATTTGTGATCAGGCTCCAACCTTCTGTAGCTCAATTGGTAGAGCATGTGACTGTAGAATTCGAGCAGGTATCACAGGGTCGCTGGTTCGATTCCGGCCGGAAGGACACATTTTTCGTATCATCGCGCCTCGACGCAAATCTCACAGGGGTGCAGTGCCTGTCTTTCGAATCCTCCCTGGCGCAGTCGGCAGCGCGTTAGGCTGTTAACCTACAGGTCGTTGGTTCGAATCCAACGGGAGGAGCTTTTTTGGCAGCAAACGCAGAGAGAGAGCCAAACCGCTAGCACGCAGAGAGAAAAAAAGCAAGGCCACTGCGAGAATCGAACTCGCGACCCCCACTTTACGAGAGTGGTGCACTGCCACTGTGCTAAGCGGCCACTGTCGTGAGCGGATGCTGCAGCGTATCTGGGATATGACTCTCAGACTTGTGTATATCAGGTATGATGGACGCACCGAAGCTGGAGTCGTGGCCGCTTAGTCTAGTGGTATGATTCCCGCTTCGGGTGCGGGAGGTCACGGGTTCAATTCCCGTAGCGGCCCACCCTTTTTTTCCTCATGTTCTTCTACGCTGTTGGTATCCGTCACGAAGCCTCCCGCGCGACTCGACAGGAATTTTTTTTTTTTTGCGTGTGCTTGAGCACCTCTCTTGCCCCAAGGCTCTGCCTCCACGGTATCTCCAGGCCGGGGGGGCGCTGGCGCTCCGCCCGTGCGGCGTGGCGCGGCGGCCCCTCTATCCCCCTAGCCCACCGGCAAAGTCCCGCCCCCGCGAGCCCTGCACACCGCACACCCCGAAAGCAACCAAACACGCACACACCCTACCCGCGATATATCCCGCCCAATATCCACACACCCCCCACGCCACGACCAACGACAACGCACTGAAAGGCACGCCGCACACAGCAACACACCAAGCAGCGTGCGACACCATGGATACCCGTCGAGATCAGGCTGTGGTGGAGCGACTGCTTCATCAGCCCCACTTACAGAGCACGTTAAACGACCCGACAACTTTTTTTGAGGTGCTGCAGGCGACAGGTCATTGTCTCGAGGAGCCTGCTCTCCGCGAACGAGCAGACAGACTGCTCGGCATGCTTATCGCGCAACAGGCCCCACACTTCCTGTCCACAGCGTGGCCCGTCTTATTTCAGCGGCTGCGCGACTCGAGCAATGTGACAGTGAAGCTCTGCATAATTCGGCAGTTTTCCAATATTTGTGGGCGCCTTGGCCCAGCCGAGCGGAAAAGCGCATTTCATATTTTTTCCGAAGAAGCGGACAAGCTCTTTGCCGACGTTCAGGTCGTCACAGACAACTCCTTTGTTGACAATCTCACCACCATCATCAAAGCTTGTGCGCGGCACGCCGACCGCGGATTTTGCGTCAATTTGTTCACTACCATTTTGAACAGAATAGCAACGTGGGATAGAAGAGACGCGCTGAGAGCATGTTGTGATGTAGCCTGCCTCTTCCCAATTTACAGCGCTACCTGCGGCACGGTTGCGGATAATTTGCAACACGCGAAAGAAACGCTCCCCGTCGACAAGTACGCGCTGTTGTTAGAGTGCACTACGCGTGCGTTAATGGACCACAGAAATGAACTCGGGAACGCGGCGACGACGACGAAATGGCGTGATACACTGTGGCATCACGCACGGCACCTGTTGTGTGGTGTCATCTTTTCAGACCCACCGCTGTTTGCAGCCATCCCACCAGCTGTTGCCTCCTATACGCGGCTAAAGACTGCGTTTCCGACTCTGGCGCATGTTGGAGAACAACATAATGACTACGACGGCAACATTGGCCGTCGGGTCCTGAGTCTGCTCGCGCAACCCACGCTGAAGCGCATTGTGGTTCCCGCACTGCTAGAATTGTTAAAAGGTATCGACCCACCTCGCACCAACGACCAAAACAGTGACAATGATGGAGCCTATTCGAACGCATATCAGACCGATACAAAACTTCTTTGGGCGTACACACAGCGAGACGACCCACTTGTGCGTTCAGCGGCAATGGAGGTCGTCGCGAAATGGCTTACTGACAGCCACCACGCGCGTGCGGGTGTCACAACGACAGAGGATCTTTCATTTGATCGCCTGCACGAATTGCTCGACCAGTACGCCGAGATGCGGTGCACATACACAGTCAACGCCCTGATTCGCTTGTTCGCAGCCCGGATTCGCTGTCAGCCGCTGTGTGATTCCCGCGATCGAAATAACTCTGTGAGGCGTGACGATGGCACAGAACCCTGGCGTGATACTTCGGAGGGCATCAATGCTCGCTGCATCGCCACCACCCTCTACGTTGTGAACTCAGTTGTGGAGAAATACTTTCTCTTTCACGAACAGGTCCGCGCGAATGCCTCTGTGCAAGTTGCTCTTTTGGAGTTCATCGACGCCGCCCCAGTTGTAACGCCGCATATGGTGCGCTTCATTTTCAACGCTCTTTGTCACGTAGAAGCGGAAGCCGTGCAAGCCTGTGCGCGAAGCTGCGTCCTCTCTTTGATCTACCTTGTTCCGCTCAATGAGAGTACTTTTCGCCCCGCTACGCTCACACGCAGTGGTGTCATGGAAAATGTTGCTATGGACGCAGACTGGGCGCCGTTGCGAAAATGTCTGCTTAATTCGATGCAAATGCGGGATAATCTATCCGGTGTCCTTTCCCTGATAAAAGCGCAGTTTTTCGCGACGGGCGAAAACGAAGTGTCCCGTGAGAAGGCAGTCGGACGGCTAGCGTCAACCGTGCAATTCCTGGTCGCGCACTATGTGTCCCACTTCCTCGTGTGCGACAACAACCGCAATACGCGTATCATCGTGGCACTGATGGACATGGCCTTGTGCCTGGAAGAACTTGTTTTCAGCGACGAAAACCTCCCAGTAGACATCCTTTCCACGCTCATGCACACGTGCAGCCAATGCTTTACCGCAATTTCCAAGGCGACTGGAGATCAGATTGGGGGAGACTATTTTCTCTTTCAACGGCTCACCAGTCGCTCGTGGAATATTTTGCAAAGGTGTTGCAGCTACTTGGACGCAACATCCGCACCGAAACTGCACACAGTGGAGAATGTATTTTTCGGCTTTGAGGAGCTCAGTTCGAACTTGGAGTATGCTATTTCGGCAGCGTCAGAAGTCGCACTCACAAACGCGAAAAAATACTGTGGCTCCAGTCTGTGCGTGCTCATTCAGAGCGCCGCAGAATTATTCACCGTGTGTATCCGACAGGCGAGCGCATTCCCCCTTTTCACGGATAATCTCCTTTACCTGCACCCAATAGTTATCACTTCGCTTCGTGCGCTCACAGCATTCGACCCTGAATCTGTGCTGCGTATTTTTGCCGCGTTCGCTGACATATGTGTACGCAGTAGTGCCAAGTGGAGCACTGATCTTGTTGAAACGACGCGGCGCCGCCGCGATGCGATACAATCGGCGAGGAACGTTCTCCTGAGGTGTCTGACTTTTGACCTTCAAGAAAGCGCAGCGGCTGCTGTTGCGTGTTTATGTGTGGCTCCGCCTGATGGGTGTGGCGATACCCACGATACCTGGCTCCCGTTTTCTTTGTTCTACGCTGACGTCGATGCGGATCTGTCTGTCTTTCAGGCTTTCAAGGAGGTTGCACTAAACTCACAGTATTACACACATGTTTACGGAACAAGTGTCGTCGAGCCCGTACTTCGGTTTATTGCGTTTGTGGCACCTCATTTGCAAAACCAGAACTTGGGTATTGACGAAATATTGTCACGGGACGAGATGAATGAAATACAGCGTATGTTAGTTGATTTTCTGCAAGATGAAGCTTCTGCATTGTCGCAGTGTCGAATGCACCTGGAGAGAATCGAATTGCAGCTGTTTTCTCACGACACAGCGAGGGCCCAGCATATTTCAGAAAACATACCCCAAAATGAGATGCGAATGCTAGTTGCGTTGCTCGACGAGGAAGACCTGAGTGCAAAAAAGTTCTTCACTGCACTTGAGGAACTTGTCGATATTTATGACTGTGCAACAGTAGTTGCACGCGACGAGCTCATAAATGTGCTAACACAGCGGCAGAAAGTGTCTTTGCAGCGACTGGCCTGTGCGGCAGCGCTGGATGCTCGGTACATCGCAGCTGCAGTCAGCCACAGTCGCGCTGACGCACATGCGCCGGCTTACCTCGTAGACTTTTTGGCCGTATTATCACCAGATGACTTTTATTCCGTATCTTCCCAGCAGTGTGGAAGGCTTCAAATTGAAAACGATTATCCACCACACACTGTTGGTGAACCGCGTGAATATGAGGAGGTGTCGCTTTTGTCAGCAGCTGCCACACTTCCCCTCCCTTTTCTACAGATTATCGCGTCCACGGAACCAAGCGCGCTTATCTCAGCGATAATCAATGGTCGCGTGACTGCAGCGGAAATATTTCAGTGGCTTTTTCGAACGGCTGGCAGTGTAGTGACTGCGGTGACGACGCTCTGTGAGCACGGACTGTTGCAATCCACAATTGACGCATGTACAATTATTCAGTTAGCGCGGTGTGTATACACGTCGTTGCGTGGCAATTCCCCAAACGTTCCAAAAGAAGTGGGTTCTCGAGTGCTGGCGCACGTACGGGATGTGGTTGCAAATGTCGAGTGGCGCACAGGATTGTTTGACTACAGTGTGGTGGTGGTGGCGTCATGGCTTCTCCGTGGATTATGGGGAGATGCTTTAGATGCCGTGATTGCCGCGGCACTCGCTGACTCAACGGACACCGAAAAAATAAATGTCGTGGATGTCAGCAACTTTTTCTTTATTGTCAAGACCTGTCTGAATGTTCCCACTGCGTTTTCGAACAGTGCAGTGGTGAAAATTATCGCCGAACAAACTGTACAAATTATTTCGGGTGCATTTGGAGCGGTACACAGTGCAATCGTGCTATCTTTGTGGCAGTTGTTTCGTGCGGCAGTATGGTCTGTTATGATTGAGCGGTACGATGACGACGCGGATCATTTGGAGTTGCTGATTTTTGCGACGGCAGCCAGTCAGTTTGGTTGTATGAATGAGATAGCGCTCCGCGAAATTAATGCGCGATTTACGCCGCTGCTTTTGTCCGCGTTCAAAGGTGACGGTGACCAAGAGATGCAAAATATGAATTTACTTCTCACCGCGGTGACACCGTTCATTTTTTGCAGACGCCTTCCGCAAGAAGCAGGTGACACCTTCTTTCCACATTGCGGTTTTTCGCACGCTTTGAGGGATTATGAATGTACTGCACTGCGTCGTCGCTGTCCCCAAGACGCACAGTGCGCCAGTCGCTTCATCGAATCGCAGTTGGTGGAGCCTGCTGCTGCGCAGCGCCTCACCCACGCACACGAGCATTTCCTGAACATTCACACACGTCATTTGCAGCCTCCCTTGGTTTGCTCGCCCACCGCAGTACGCAAACAACCCGACCGGCTCACTGATGATGATGTACTGCTGCAAAATTCATTTTTGCGTGTGTATGTGCGAAGCGTGTCACAGGCATTTCGGCACATGCACCAAATTCCTCCCTGTGCTGTCTCTACGCTTTTTTCCACGCTGAGCTTTTTGATTGCTCACGGGGTGTTTTCCGATCGTTACGCGTGGCCTCCGTCGGTGAGACAGGAACTGCGTGGGGCAGTGGCTGACTGGGCAGGAGTGCTTTCTCTCATCTCTCCGTGGTTTGCGAAAGAAGGGGTTTCACAGACAAACGTTTTGCGGTCTCACGTGGCACTATTTCCAGATTCGTACCGTCCGCTTCCATTTTACGATGCCCAGGCTGTGTTGTCTGCAGCAAGCGTATTCTTTTCTGTACTGGCCGCCGGAGAAAGTGGGCATGCCTCTACACGGAGTGAACTGCTGCAGCTTACACAGAGCAATATCATCCAAAAAATGCTGGGCACCGACGTGATGACGTACATTCTTGTCTTGCTTTCTGCATCGTCGGCCGCATCGTCACATTCGTCTACGAAACGTCCTCCTTCGTGCACTCCTTCGTCGCCGTCGACCTCCTCACCGGAGGCTGGTCGAAAAGAGGAGATCCAAAATCCTGTTTCCGTGTCTACACTTCTCACCCAGCGGCTCAGCAATGATTTGTTGACGATCTCAGAGTCTGGACCTTTAGGGTTATCATTCTGCGTCCGCGCACTTCTGCACACGACTATTCACCTGGCCACTTCGAAAGGCGCGAAAGGTGAACCACTGGAGAAGGTCAGAGAATTGACCAAGCTCACAGAAGCTGCCTTCGGCGGTACCCTCCACGAGAGCGCGCGATCATTTATGATGTACTACGCCAATTACACATTACAGTGTGTTTTGTCCGTCTCGAAGGCTGGTGAGCCGCAGTGGGAGACAATCCGCATTTTGCTGACAGATGCACTGACGACAACTACAGCAAACAGCAGCAAACACATCGACGTCGCACAGGTGGATCCTGAGATGTTCTGCTACCCATCATCATCGTGGACCTATCACACATTCCCTGTTACACAAAAATGTACCGCTTCTGTCTCAGTTTCATTGGACGCTTCAAACCGTCAGGTCGGCAGCCGAATGTGTTCACAGTGCCTCTACTATCGGCAGTACGAGAAAGAGTGGCGCGCACTGGCCTCGTTGAGCAGCACTCTGATGTTTGCGGTCTTCAATGTGCAGAGTTCGGCGAACGCTAGTCAGATGATTGCGAACGTACAGAATGCTGCAATGACTGACCAGAGTGCGTGCACCAATTTTTTTCTTGCGTCACAAATCGTCGCACTGAGTCGCCTCTCAGGAAAAGCTATGTTGCAGTTTGCACTAGGCCATGACGGCTCTTCGCAGAGATCGCGACTTTGTCTGGTGCAATCCATGGGCCACTTAGCACGATGCTTCGTGCCACCGTCAGATGCCAGTTCGGACAAATCAGACAACCCCATAAATGCCCGTGATAGCGTACTTATGCAAAATCTCACCGCTCTGCTCACAAGACTCTCCGCAGATGCCTGGCCTGACGAACAACGTTGTGGGTGGACGATTGCCGTTGTGCTTGCCACACTCGTCGCATGCTCCGTATCCACACTACACCACCACAACATGGTGCTCCTCAAGTCGCTGCTGTGCTATACTGGTCGTGAAGTGGAGCTTGCGCGGCTACTTTTGCTGTTTCTCTCCCGAACACAGGACTCAACCTTCGGCATTGCGATGGCGCTTTTGGCAAAAGTGCATGAAGAATTCTCTCAGAAGGAAGAGTGGTCGACCGCTGGTATACGACGAGTCTTTGATGGTATTCATTTTTCTTCATTTTCTACTTGACGGCGACACAAGCAGGCACACAGTCCATGAGGGAAAAACAACAACAGCATGACAATAATAGTTTCTACAGCGCACATCGACGTATTGGAACGCAGTTTTGAGCGGGTCACATGCGCACAGCGTCTCGTTCTCTTTTTCGTCCATTTTTGACTTTTCCTCCCTCTATACGGTATTCAGAGAGAGAGAGAGAGAGTGTGCCACCTCTTTCTTATCCCCGTACACATACTGACGCGGTGTAATAACGCCCTCTCTTCTCTCTTTCTCTCCTTTCATCTTGCCCTATCCTCTGGTTCGTCTTCTTCGCATACAGCTCAGCAGGTCACTTGTATCGGAAACCCAGAACCTCTCGCGAGTAAAAAAAAAAAAAACAGTAAGCGGTGTGACCGCTGGAGATAAGAACAATACCACCAACAGAAAGACCTTCACTCAATAAAAACCTCAAACCCCGAAAGCTCTTTTCGGCAGATTTTGCGCACCAAAGGAGACACAGTACAATAAACGACGTCTTCAGAAGGGCATGATGAACAGTTCAGTGAAAAAAACAAGCTGCAGCCAACACTCCACTCCTAAAACACCTCTTCCCCAGAATGAGAAGCCCACTGCGCTTCAGGAGCCGTCGAGGCGCTCACTCATGGTCACACAAGCGGGAATAGTATTAATGGTGGCTTTCATCACTTTCATCACGATCAAGTACTGCACAACGGTATATTTTAGTCGCGAGGATGTGCTGACACTGGCTCTATCGTGCTCACAGGCTGTTCTCGCGCGCCACCAGGTTGAATCCTGGATTCAGAATGGGACCTTGTTGGGATGCCGCCGAATCAGCCGCTTCGTGGTATGGGATGCCGATCTTGACATTGGCGTACACAGCGGAAGCTCAAGCCAGCTCGCGATGGCGCTCGACTCTCTTGACAACGAGTGCTTTGGCTACACCTCCTCAGTCACGGAAGGTACATTCAACAGTGACCTTCATACGTGGCGTAAATGCAACTCACGCATATGTGCTCAATTCCATGAGACCGTCAAGACCAATGGTGACCTGATTGCCTCAGGGTCCGGACAGGCACTCGCATCAACACTCTTTCCTTTACAACCTTGCGTTCTTGCTGGGGTACCGACGTCCTGTCCTGCAGACACTGTCTCTTTCCTGGTAGACTCATTTGGACATGAATGGTTCACCGTTCCCTTGCGGTATCTGTTCGATTACTAGGAAAAATCGAACGCATTTTACTTTTTTTTTCACCACCCCAACATATTTAAAGAAAAGAAAAGTAAAAAAAAAAAAGAAGACTGCTATCAACAAGTGAAGCCTGTGAAGCGTGCGCGACCCGCTACAAACCTCGCGGTACTTGCTCATCGGCGTCTGCAAACGGCAAAAAAGGTGCCCGACACGCTGCGCACTTTCGTAACACGACTCGCTAGGCTGACGCTTATGTATGTGTCTGAGACAGATATTGATGACTACCAACATTCCCGTCCCAGCCTCTTTCTCTCTTCCCTTTCTTTACCAGCCACCCTCGCTTTCGTTCGCTTTTCCTTTCTCTCTTCCTTGCGCGCACAGCTGCGCGAATCCACTCAAGTACACGCGCCAACACACCCCTTATTCAAACCTACCCTTCCAACCCAGCCATGTCCACGGGTGATGAGTTGGTGTGGCTTGGCGCGCCTCAGCGCCAGCCGTACTCCGAGAGTGTGCACGACCCGCTTACGACCAAAATAGGTGGTAAGGCGGTGTATTTCCGGCTTCCCATGACGTCATCCACCAGAGAGGCAGAGTCGACGGCGGCTCGCGGTATTCCCCCAGCCTTTGAGTGCCCAAAGTGTCACAGCGCCGAACACGTTGCTCTTCTAAGCCAGCTTTTCGCACCGCTGGAGCCGTTCGACAGAGTGCTGTACGTGTTGGTGTGCCTCCACTGCACGCAAGCGTCAAAGCCACAAGCTCAGCTCCGCAAGGCTTCCTCCTCACCCCCCGTCAGCCAAGCAACACCCGCACCGAGTGTCTGTTTTGCGGTGCGAAGTGAGAACTTCAACAAGCAGTCTTTCCAAGCCATGATGGCGAGGCGCGAACAGGAGGAGATGAGGCGACAAGCTGCCGCTCAACCAGCTTCCCAAGACACTGGTACACTGTTTGAGGAGAACATGGATTGGGGTGACGACAACGCAGAGGATTGGGGCGACGAACCCCACACCAAGGACACTTGTGGTAACGACGTCAACGCCGCAGCTGCACCGGCGCCAGCGCCGATATCTGCGCCTTGCGTTGAACAAACAGAGTATCCTGTGGCAGGTATGGGTCACGCGATTCCCTTCAAGACGAAAGCGTTTACCGACGGCATTCCGCTCGACCTCTTTGAGGAGCCAGACGATCCACTGAAGAAAAAGAAGTGTGTGTCACTCGAGCAGCAGCTTGAGGAACTCGAGACACGCTATGGTGTCGATGTAGTCGATACGACCTCTGTTGAGAAGGACGACGAGACACTGCAGGAAAAGTTCGTACGCAAGTATATGGAACGTATTGAGCGGGAGCCTTCACAGTGTGTACGCTGGTGTCCTGGCGGTCGCCCGTTGTGCACATTCACGCAAACACCTGCCCTCGCCACCAAAGTACCGTGCTGCGCTCGTTGTGGTGCAGAACGGCAGTTTGAGTTTCAGCTCACTGCACCCATAGTGTACTTTCTCACCAAGGAAGACGGTGGAGAAAACCAGAATCAGTTCATGCACTTCAGCAATGTCCACGTATTCACATGCGGAGTGAACTGCTCCGGACCCGAAGGATACACGCGGGAACACGTTATTGTGGAGGAAGAGATTTGAGTTGTGCACGTCCTCCATCTGATTTCGCTGTTTTTTCTCTTATTTTTGTCACCGACGCGACTTATAATCGATTAAAACCACCACGCATCTGTGTTTCTCCTTCGGCGGAGATGCAAAGCCGAAAAGTTCGCATTGTCACAGCCAGAACAATTACAAAAAAATAAAAATGAACTAAGAAATCATCTGCGCATCGAAGTTGGGCGGGATCAGAAAAAAGCTCCATTACTGACATACATACACATACACACTACAGCAGTGGTTCCTTCTGTCCTGTCACTTGATGCACTCGCATTCAATCTCGTTGACATTTTTCCGCCCCCTATTTTCTTTTCTTTTTCTTTACGCACATCTTTCGATACCCTCGACGGAAGCGTGCACATACACACACACACACACACACGTGGACACGAGCCTCAAAATAAGCCCTTCAAGGAAGCCGACACGCAAACGAGACACTTGGCCAAGTTAGACAGCATCTTGACCACGGCCCACACCACTATGAGTAACGACGTTCAGCGGGCCATCCTTGCCAACCAAACATCGGAGCTCCGACAACTGCTGCGCAATGGTAATGTTGACAAAGTTGATGATGACGGCTTCACTCCTTTGTACTTTGCGGCCATGAAACCGACCACCACCGTAGCTACCGTATCTGAAATCCTCTCCCTGTCGGCATCAGTAGATTTACTTGGGACAGATAAGGAAACCCCACTGTATATTGCTGCATTTCATGGTCGACTGGACTTTGTGGAGCTACTGGTGAAGAACGGCGCAAAAATCGACGCACCAAATGGCTCCAAAAAGGAGACTGTGCTACATCTCGCCGCCCGTCTTGGTTATACAGACCTGACGCAGTGGCTGATCAAGGCCGGGGCGGACATGAACGCACTCAACGCACGTCAACAGTCCCCATTGTACGCAGCGGCCAGTGCGGGACAGCACAATACGGTGTACGTGCTGCTCGAGGCAGGCGCGAACGCCGCCCTTGTCGATGCAGACGGGAGATCTGCGCTTTACATTGCTTCCGAAAAAGAGTACAAGCACGTTGTCGTGCTGCTCAAGGCAAGTCGCCAGGACTTGCGAGTTGCCAAGGCAGAGGCCGACGCAGAGTTCCGCAACCGCCCCACGCCGATCATGAGCTCTGATCAAATGATGGACAAGGCGAACACTGACAAGGGCTTTGTGGACGCTATGCGTAGACGCTCGTCTGTTCCGACCATCCCACCTCCGGTCACACCAATGGAGGTGATCGAAATCAAAGTGCCGGAACCCAAAGTCCGTACGCATGACGCACTGACAGGGCAGTCGAAAGGCCCGTGCCGCAGCCTCGAGGAGGTCGGCTACGACGAGCCGCCACCGATTCCGAAGGAGCTGCAGAATCGCCCACCGGCCAAACTTCCGCGTCTTGGTGGGACAGCCATGTCTGTCATGACCGAAGAGGGCACAACCAAAAAGCCCGTCATGGTAGAGGATCTGAGTGGTGAACCGGAGATGGAGTTTTATGCCCCACCAAAACGCAGGTAAAACTTGCTGTCCTCACCACTCCTTCTGTCTACACACACACACAGGTACATACAGGTGACTTTGCTTAGGCCGAAAAGAAAAGAAAATGAATGTTAGTGCACGGTGTGTGCTTGTGCGCAAGGAGTCTGAACCTTCGTACAAACTCACGCGTATGCACCTCTTATTGTTGCTGTTCCAGGTACCTCATCGTTGTATCCGGCGTGTGAGGAGCACTCATGTACAGTCCGGTGTTGTCATCGATGACTTCGAAAGGGCCTCCCGCTGCGATAGCGTCAACAGCCCCCATCAAAAAAAAAAAAATGCGGAAAAAAAAATGATGACAAGTATGATGATACCCACACCGTCTGATGTGCACATACCGCACGTTGTCCAGCGGCGACGCATTCATCACCACGCACACGTCTCAACAACGTGTACAATACACCCTCCCTCTGATGTACGCAATGCGCAACACATCATGATGAAAGAAAATGGATGCTGCGACTCAACCACCCCCACGATGGAAGCAAGCTGAGCACGCCACAGTGGCGTATCGGCCGATAGGGACATATAAAGGCAGGCAGTCATTGGTGATCCCATCTGCAAGTCTAGTTCTGCTGTCTCATTTTTTTTTTTTCATAGCACGCACTGCCCCTCCTGACTCTCATGACAATCTCTGACATCTATATATTGTACTCTGTCACCCGACACGAACGTGCTCAGAAAGAAACTACATCGATTTCGACGTTGAGAGAGAGAGCGTCACACCCCGATTGGCTGGTCTCTCTCAGTCCGATATGAGACTCTGCAAACTGACCGCTCTGTGCGTTACGCTTGCGCTCGCACTTGTCCTCCTCCTCTTGATTGTCGATGCAGACGCCGGTCAGCCAGAACCCACTCAGAGCATCGACGAACTTCGTGCAGAGCTAGCTCGTCTGCGTGAGCGCCTCAGAGAACAAGAACAAGAACCTGGCCCACCGACAAGTGTTCCACTGGCGGATACAGAGGCTGAAGACACAGTCAAGAGGCTTGAACAGGAACAGGTCGAGTCTGATTTGCGACTAAATGCTGCAAGGGAGGCACGCCGCAGAGGACAAGAGGCTGCGCGGCGCCGAGCGGAAGAGCAGCGGCAGCTCCGTGCGCATGGCGTACGCAGTACCAACGCCGAGGAAGAAGCCCGTCTGAAGGCCGAGGAGGAAGCCCGTCTGAAGGCCGAGGAGGAAGCCCGTCTGCAGGCCGAGGAGGAAGCCCGTCTG
>JASAOL010000588.1:0-104730 GCA_030849045.1 Wallacemonas rigidus | reverse complement strand
GCCGAGGAGGAAGCCCGTCTGCAGGCCGAGGAGGAAGCCCGTCTGAAGGCCGAGGAGGAAGCCCGTCTGAAGGCCGAGGAGGAAGCTAGGCGCAGGGCAAACAAGGAAGCTGTGAAGTCTGCCGCGCTTGACCAGTTTTCCCATCTTGAAGAGCGCGCCTCGGTGCTATCCACACGTTCCTCAGAACTCCACGCCCTCCTGTCTGGTAGACGACCTGTTGATCTCAGGGAGGTCGAGGACAGCATAAGGAAGGTGTCTGACCTCCTCCAAATTGTCGGAGATGAGCTTGAGCGTGTCGACGAAGCGGTCGCCGCAGTGGAAACAGTCCTGGACGAGACAGCCTCTCTATCGAGTGAGGCACCTGGCGCCTCAGAGCCAGAACCAGAGCCAGAGCCAGAGCCAGAGCCAGAGCCACAACCAGAGCCAGAACCAGAGCCAGAGCCAGAGCCACAACCAGAGCCAGAGCCAGAACCAGAGCCAGAACCAGAGCCAGAACCGGAGCCAGAGCCGGCAGCAGAGGTGCATGAGGGCACTGGTAGCACCCCACCAGATCCTGTGCCTGAACCCCAAAGCGTCAAACGACGTCCATTCCTGGAAGAGGAGGTAAAAGGGGAAGCGTCGGCTGAGCAACCGCCAGCCTCCACACCGCCAGCTCCTACCTCCGTACCCGCTGTCGAAGAACCTCCTGCTGACGTGCCGAATGTCGCCGATCCCGACACGATCCGTGATGACACAGCGTCTGGCGTATCCCACGCAGACACGGTCGAGCCTCCCGTGCCCCCCTCCACACCAGTACCCAGTGGCGTACTGCATTCCCGCAACTCCGAGATTGCCGCCACAATATTGGAACTTGAGAAGCGTGTCGCGGACGAAGGCTATGACCTATCGCGGTACGCACCACACACAACGTCCGATGACGCAGGAGCGACAGTGAACTACGCTACCTGGCCGGTGTTGATAGGCGTCTCATTTTTCTTGGCATTGACGACGCTCATCCACGCCGTGCGGTGTTGCTGTCACAAGAACAATGATGTGCATGCAGTGAAAGTCGTCAAACCACCCCCTGCTACTGCTCGCGGATCTGAGCAGTGCGGGCCGTTGAAGCCGCCCATCCAATCACCGTCAGTCTCGTCTGCGGCAGGTGTCGCACAACCGTCCATGCCGCAACCTGGCCGCGTACCGGCTGACATCCGCAAGCCTCCTGCTTCGTTGGGGCTACAGGCTTCCCCAACAAGCCAGCCTACCGTTCCGCAAGTACGACCACCACGGGACCCTTTAAACGCCACGCCACAAGAGGTACCACCGCCTCCTGGGGGTTGTCCAACAGGTCCTGGTGGCCAGCTACCACCCCGCAGACCACTGACAGCAGGGCCACCCGCACCCGCCACCACCCACCCCGCCCCGACGGCAGCACCGCCTCCGTTGCTGGCACCAGCTGTCCCGGCCGCAGACGCACCGACCGCGTCCACCCGACCACTGCCTCGGGGACGATTCATGGCAGCTCCACCGCCTGTGTCCGCCGGTGGCGGTGGCTTTGTGGACCCAGCACCCCAGCCGACCTCAGCGCTGCCAGCACCCGGTCGCAACGCAGGAATGACCGCATCCCACGAGGAGGACGACGACACCGGTGAGCTGCGGAATCCCTTTCTATCACGCTGGAAGAACTGAGTGGGTGCGGGCCTCACAGTGTAGATCCCGTGCCAGCAGCGGCGCTTGCGGAGCGAAGTCGATCTGTATTTTTTTTTCTGTGGAATGCTTCCTGTGCTTCACTTCCCGCTCGAGAAAACGTTTTACGCAGTAGATCTGTCAGAAGAGGAGTCAAACAGTGAAAGGGGACACATACCGAGAATCGGATGTTGAGCGAGCGAGCTCACTGAACTGTTCGCTGTGTGAACCAGCCACTGCGCAGTCAATGATGCGTGACTGCAGGTGTCCATTTTTCACAACGCGTCGTACACGAAGGAAGCACGAAACTCAGTCACCACGGCAGCCGCTGGTGTGACCCCCCCCTTTCTCCCTCCCCTACACACCGTCAGCTTGACGCGCCATTCGCCATTCGCCACCCCTTTCCTCTTTCTCCCCCGCTGTTACTTACCTGTTGTCATACTCATCCGCTACGTATTCGGAACGACTCACCTTGCACGCTGCTTCGCTTCAAGCACAGACGCTGCTTTTTTTTTTTTTTTAAATTTTCGTGTGCTCTTCTGTGGAACCCTGCGCGCGATTTCCTTGATTTTTTTTTTGTCTGCTGTTGTAGGGCGACAAATCCTTCACGAACCGCCATCGCTAGGCTCTCCCTTTCATAATGCTCACGGCTGCTGAGAAGGAGGGCTCCTGGCGACTTCTCTTTGACATTGCACTCAGCCATGGCGAGAGTTTGCAGTGCCAACGCTTAACTCACAGCGGCTTCCTCATATTTGTAGAGTCGGCTGCCCTAGTTGGCGCGTCAACGGGCGTGTTCCCCGCCCTACTGGAGGAGTTGTGGCACCGACACTGTGAGCCGTGGTCACATGCTGTCGAGAAGATCGCGGCACAACGTGTGAACGCTGCGTCATCATCACAGCAGGCGTCGGCAGTGAACGCGGTGGCGTTTCGTGAAGAGGCGCGTGAGCACGGTGTGGTAAACTTCGACGGTTTTGCAGATATCATGAACGTGATCAGTGTGCGGTGCTTTCAGACGCACAGGTGTAGCAGCCTTGTACTGAGTAAGACACAGCAGACGCTTCGTGAGGCCATCGCCCTCAGCGCGGAGCCGCACGTGCACTTGGTGGAGAGTGTTTCGTACACCGCCGCGGAGTATCTGAAGGCCTTTGTCCACAAGAACACAGTGCACCACCAGACGGTGATCCGTCTTGACCCCAGCCTCAATGGCTGGACCCCACACGTCAAAGTCCTGGCGACACACCTCGTCGGTAGTCTGCACAAAACCCTGCTCATGCCACTCTTTCACCGGTTTGCGCCGACTGGACAGATGAATCGCACCGAGTACGCGAATTTTGTACTCGCCACGTTGCCCCCACTGAACGTTGTCGAGGAGGCCAGCTCGTTTGCGATCTTCGACTATCGTGAATTTTGTCACCCCAACATTTACGCGAAACCACTCGACGATCGCCTTGCCGACGCACCCGTATCGGCTGGCACCGGTAGTCCGAACAGCCTCGCAGGGGCGTCGTACGCACGCTCATCTACGACATCGACAAGTGAGGCAGCCACCATGCGGACTATCGGCTTTGACGCGTTTGTCGATGCTGTGCTTATGCTTGGTGTGGTCTTGTACGCGGATGAGCGACTATGGCCGCGGCACCGCTGTATCTCCGCCAAGATCTGGTCCATTTTTGAAGATCACCTCTGCAAGGTGGTACCGACCGCGGCGATGGCCCCAGACCCACTCTTCACGACATCTCACGCGTCGGTGCCCCCTGTCCTGAGTTTGATTTACCCAGCCCGGCTTCCCATTGACAGGCTTTCTGTGGTGCTCCTCGGTGGTCTCAACATCACCGTGAGCGGTGAGGACGCACAGGATTCCGTGACGACAGGGGCAGCCATGCCACCTGAGAGCACCCCCTCTTTCGTCTCCGCGCCGGTCGCAGCGGCTGTTGATGAGGGGACAGGGCTGCACCACTCTCTGGCCTCAAGTGGCCTCGGTGAGTCTGCCCCTGTGAATGGCATCGCCAATGCCGCACCAGCGTCGTCGACGACGTCTGTCACAACTGTACACGAGGCCCCGAACGCTTCTGTGATGGCTGCCTCTGTCGCGCAGGCCGCCGCTGCTCTCTTCGACACCACGTTTGAGAAAAGAACGTACACGTCTGCAGACACTCCCATGTACGGTCAGCTTCGCTGCCACACGTACGTCAATGAGGAGGAGGCTGCGAGCGAGATGCTGTGCCCAAACTTGGCGGCCCTCCACCTACCCGCAGCGTTCTGGAACACAGCCACGTTTCGCAACTACATTAGCTTTGTGCGGACGCCGGACGGGAACGGTGACAACGGTGCATTTCTCTTCACCCCGTTTCGCCGTGTTACGGTGTCGCTGAGGCAGGAGGATGGTGTGCGCGTGTACGCCTCTACGGAGCTCATTCTCGAAGCAGCCCCAAGCCGGCAGCCTCTCACGCAAGTGATTCTGAAGACACTTGAGTCCGCTTTCCACGCGCACTGTGAACCACGCTGCCATGGTGTGGGTGACGATGAGGGACCCCGTGTCGTGCCCGCTACCGTGTCAACGCGAGCCTTTGAGGACATTTGCCGGCAGCTGCACCTCGTCAGCGCGGCGACGGCCTCACTGCATTGCCAGACAGCTATCCAGTCGTATTGGACCTCGTTGGAGGAAAGCCGTGCGGGCGATGAGACGTTGTCGGGTGTGGCGGATGTGCATCAACGCGACTCAGCGACCCAGGGCTCCACAGCGCTGCCGAGTGGCTTGTCGTTCCCACAGTTCATGTGCTGCATTGCGCATGTCTGCATGAAGCAGGGCAACGTGGTCGGCAACGTGGTCTCCGCGGCAAGCGTGGACATCCTCCAGTACCTCTCTGTCGCCCTTTCTTCCTCTTCCTCCTCCTCACTGGAGCCTTCAGCGGAGATCGCGGCGATCGCCCCCGCTGCCAAGAGCGACAGCAAATCCAGTGCCGCGAAGAGTACCAAGCTGCCACACAACGGATTACGCGAGGTACCCTACCAGCAAGCCGTCGCTCTTCACCGCCGTGCTGCTGCAGAGGGTGATGCACGGCGAAATGAGGTGCTCGACGCGCTGCGTGATGTCCGCTCTGTCGAGAAGACTGATCAGAAGCACCACGCCATGTCGGCTTTGTCTCTGATCGTCGATGATGACATTCTCGCACAAGAGCTCGCAGAGACGGCCGCGACAGAGCCCTTGTTGCCTGCATTCCCTTTCATCCCGACCACTTACGCCGTGTCAGCGCGAGCTGCGACGGGTGCACCGCCATTGGTACCACTGTACGCACCAGACTTCACGCGTTCGGACGCCACCAGCGCACTGTTCAACAAGATGCGGAATGACTTCCTTCGTCACGAGGTGGTGATTAAGTACCCGTGAACATTTGGCGTGTGCGCGGGATTGCGCCACATGGGTATCTAAACAGCGAGCCAGAGTGGGAGAGAGGAGAGAAGAGAATAGTGGATGACCGCGACTGTACATTGACCAGTCCTCGTGGCCGGCCTACCACCGAGCCATTCTCCCCTACATTTCTCGTCGTCTTCACTGCACGTGTGCGTCTCTGCTTAATCGTTTCATGTACACTAGAATCGGCAACAACGGCGCGAAGCGAAGCGACGCGATTTTTTTTTCTTTCTCTGTTCCTTGTCTTCCATACGACATTTACTCGAGATCTGATTTGTTTCTTTTTTACTGTTGCCTGTATTCCCCTCTTCCTCGTGACCCCCTCGCCTCATCGAGTGGAATAGGACTTGCGGACGCGACACACAACTCTTCCGACGCTCACACACGGGCGCCTCATGAGTGGACGGTGCCTCACGTGATCTTCCCCCCCCCCCCCCCAGCGCGGCTGCTTTCATGATGGTTTCGCTCTCGGCCAGCCTCACATCGCCCTTCGTTCGCTCTCCCCTCTTCATTTTGCTTTCTTCTTCTCTTGCTGGGCAGTAGCTTCCTCCACACCTTTCCCTATCGGTGTGCCCCGCTGCTGTCGTACCTTTGTTGTGCGACACGCGACACACGCGGAAACAGAGCCAGGGAAGAATCCGTACGAAAAGACACCCCTGCCGTTAACAGAGGGGGAAACGTGCGGTCAGTATCGTGAGCAGCGCCGCAGCCGAGCACACGCACCGTTTGAAGAAAACCCACGGTGCTTTGACAGAGAATTAGGACTGACACAATGCGCAAGTCCTCCGCTCGCCGTCATGCCCTCCTGAGCAACCTTCAGGAGCTGACCTCCGCAGAGTCGAGCGTTCTTGAGCAGGAAAAGATGGTGGGGCGATTGTACGCGACGGATTTGAGCACCATTGAGGAGTGCCTTCTCCAGGTCGCGCATGTCTGCATCACAGTGAATGAGCCAGCTGTGCAGGAACTGCTGCAGGGCTTCATGCTGTGGCTGGCCGGCCGCTCCTTCGTTGTCGCTCTGCGACTCTCATGGACCGTGACGGCTGTGTCTGACTTTTTCCGCACCACCGGTCTCGAGCACCGTGTGAAGGAAATCCTGGATAGCCTGGAGAGCTGCGCCATTAATCAGGTCTCTGCTGGCAGTGTAAACCCGACTGCGCCGCGGCGAGGCGCGAGCGGGGCACTGCGCTCATCCCAACCTAGCCAAGACATCGACTTGCACGCGCTCGATCTTGACACCCTGCAGGTGCGCCGCAAAGAGCAGCGACTGAAGCTGTACAACGACGAACGCAACTTTATCACGACACTGACAGACTACAGTGATGGTCTGCGCTTCTTTCCCGACCGCTCGCGCCGCAAGGACGAGCTGCGGAAGCGTCTGCGCGCCCTTAACGAGACCCTCGACACGTTTCGTCTGATCCACCCCCTGGGCGATAGCGCGGAGCCTGTTAAGTGGATCGTACACATCGCTGTCGAGGAGTGCACCGTCTTCTCGTCTCGTGAGCGTGCGCCGTACTTGATTCGCTACGAGGTCATTGTGGACGACACGGCCACCATGCAGGACCCATCCGCCTCGCGCTTGCGTCTTCCAGATGGCCGATTCAAGGTCTCCTCCACGGGCGATGCCATTTACGACCCTGCAGAACACCAGCCTACTTCCTCACAGATGCCTGACCTTCCAGCCAGCACCCCCAGTGCCTCGTCCCCGGCCCAAGAGTCCTTTGTGAAGAAGGCGTTCGGTGAGAGCAGTGCTGAGCGGCTGGCCCGCGTGCGCGCGAGCTCACCATGGGGTGCGCATCCCAACTGGGGCATGCGCTGTCTGATAGTCAAGGCAGGGGACGACCTGCGCCAGGAGGAGCTCGCACTCCAAATGATTGACATTTTCAACAGCATTTGGCAGGAGGCGGGGCTCACGTGCAGTGCGCACCCATATCGTGCCCTGCCTACGAACTCGGACTGCGGCGTACTGGAGGTGGTGGATGACTCCAACTCAATGGATGGTATTAAGAAAGCGTGCGGTGTCGGCAACCTTCAGCATTTCTTCGCGAAGGCCTTTGACGGGCAAGGTTCCATCGCGTATCGCAACGCGCAGCGCTATTTCGCCGAAACCATGGCCGGCTACAGTGTCATTAGCTACATTCTGCAGATCAAAGACAGACACAATGGTAACCTGATGATTTCGAGACGTGGAGAAATCATCCACATTGACTTTGGCTTTCTCTTTGTGACTTCACCTGGTGGCATCAACTTTGAATCGGCACCATTTAAGCTCTCACAGGAGCTCATTGACGTGATGGACGGCCAGGCAAGCGACATGTTCACGTACTACAAGGTCCTTGTTTACCAGGCATTTGAGGCAGCTCGCGAGCGCGCAGAGGATCTTCTGGCGCTCGTGGCTCTTATGGTGCCATACAACACGATGCCGTGCTTTGGATCCGATCCCAAAGTTGTCGTGCCGCAGCTGCGTAGCCGTTTTCGCTACGATCTCTTCTCCGAGGCTGACTTTGCCCTGAACACGAAGGAGCTCATCTCCACAAGCGCAGACAACTGGCGCACGCGACGGTACGATCAATTTCAAACCATGCAGAATGGTATTCTGTAGGCGAGACCACGAGACGCACGAGTTATTATTTATTTTTTTGTCTTGTTTGCGCCGTTCACTACCACCGTTGTCAGCAATGCTATATGACTGCATCTTATCGTTCTGCTTTGTGTGCGCTCTCTTTTCTCGACGCACGACACACACACACACACCCATACAAATACATGTAGACACCCCTAGGACCGACTGGGGTGAGCGCAAATACGCTACCGTTTCCTCCCTTTCTCGCGCATATGGCTTTGACTGTTTTCTTCTTGCGCAGCGATGCGCGCTCGTCACGCAGCCCTTTTCGTCTCAGCACATTTCTTGTGCCGCTCACTTCTCTCTTGTGGCGGTCTCGATGGTGACCGCACGTTCTTTGCCTGTCTGTGAACGCGCCACATGCAAATGTGTATGCTGTGTCTCACTCAGAAGAACACATTTCCTGTTGCAGATCTTGTCCATCTCTCCTTTTTATGCTTCATCTCACATGTTCAAGCACTTTTTCTTTCTTTTAGCGAGTTAGCCCTTTCTTACTTCGTGACTCGTTTTAATTCTAATTTTTGCTTTCATTTGCCATTTTTTTTTTGTTGTCCAGGCATGCGCTCTAGCCGCTTGTGCTTCTGCGCTACTCCTGCAGCTAGCGGTGCGGGAGATGCTGTCCTTTGCCAAGATTTCCCAAGTGCGCGTGTCATTACGCTGAACCGGCCCAAATCTCTCAATGCCATTAATCTAGCCATGGCCACATTGTTGCGCAAGTACATCATCTTGGAGCCGCACCCCAACGAGAAGGCGGTGGTTGTCATCAAAGGTAGTGGGTCCAACTTTTCGGCGGGCGGCGACCTGCTTGAGCACACTCAAGGGGAAAATATGCAAGAGTTCATGGGGCGCACCTCGTGTCTACAATATCAGACGGACTATCACGTAGTCGCCAATACGTCGAACACCTTCATTTCATTTCTGCAAGGAGTTGTTATGGGTGCGGCGTCGGGCATGGCCTTCAACGCGCGTTATCGCGTTGCCTCTGAGACGACGCAGTTCGCGATGCCGGAGTGTTCTCTTGGGTTCTTCACGAACGGCGGGACGTCGTGGACACTGCCCAGAACGGCGGTTTCCGGTCTTGGTCTGTACTTGGCACTCACCGGTGCACGCCTCAAAGGAGCTGATCTTGTCCACGCTGGCCTTGCCACAAATTACATTCGTGCAGCAGACTACGTGGAACTCGAGAAGAACTTGTGCGCGGTGGAGGATCCGTTCTACGCGTCCTCGTGTATCTACGCGCTGCAACCAAAGGACCTTCCCGCATTCAGCCTCGAGTCGGAGCGGCCAGTGCTCGAGCGCGTTTTCGGCCTGCAGAAGTCGGGGCCCAAGACCGTAGAGGCAATCGTCAAAGAACTGCGCAGCCTCGAGTCGTCTTCGGCGCTGGCGAAATCTGCGTTGACATCCATTGAGCGCGCCTCACCAACCTCCCTCAAAGTAGTTTTGGAGCAGCACAAGCGGTCCGCCAAAATGACAGGTCAGCTGGAGGCGTTGGCGATGGAGGTGTACACTGCGCAGCGCGTAACGGAGGAGCACGACTTTGCTGAAGGGGTGCGCGCTATGTTCACGGCGCGCACGAACGACCCTCACTGGGTTCCGGCTACACTCGAGGAGGTGAAACCAGACTTTGTGAACTCGTTCTTCGGCAAAACCAAAAAGGGCTTCTACGTGTTTGACCCTTTAGCGGAAGCGAAGCGCGAAGAGTGAATAAGTGAAGGCTTTCTCTGTTTCTCCCAATTTTTTGTAATCGCGGGGGGATACCTGACGAGTCACAGCGTAAAAGCCCAACTCATTACCGTCTTTTCCCTTCTCTAAATCGCCACCGCATGCTATCGAATCGAATGATTACAAACACATACACAGAGAGAACAACAAGAGAGAAACAAAAAAGGTAGTCGGACACCAAGGACACTTCCTCTGCTGCAAGCAAGACATACCTGATGTTACTATTATTATTATTTTTTTTTTTTTGAATGCTCACGTTGCTTTCACGGAGACGCTTCACTACTACCGTCTGCGTTGATTCTGCTGCAAAGTGACGCGTCGAGCATGCCATCGCCTGAGTACTGGGCTTTTGAGTGAGCCCAACGAGACGCTGAAGTGCTCCTCTTTCCACTTCTCACACACCCACTCGATGTCCCCTGCCACCTCTTTTTTTTTCCTTTTCCTTTTCCTATGCCCGTATGTTTGAACTTCTTCTTTTTTTTTTCTTTTTCAAACATCTTCGTAAGTTGCCACTGTGAGAAGTGTTTACATTACTGCGCTGTAGTACCTACCTTTTGCTCATTCGGTGCGCAAGGGGACCTCACACAGATTGCACCCACGCGCTTTTTTTTTTTTTTTTGCCCTTCTCGCCGAGAAACTTTTTTGTTTTCCCGATTCTCTGTCCCACAGAGACACGTAGACCGGTAGACTCACCTCACCTTACCTCTCGCACTCTTTTCCCTCGAGCCCTCTGTTGTACCAAATGCCCGGGATTAAGTCTGGACCTGGTGTGGTGTGCTTCGGCCACCCACTGCTGGACATGATGGCGGATGTAGATGAAGATTTTTTGAACGAGTTTGGCATCGAATCAGGTAGCGTTAACCTCGCCACACCGGAACAGGACTCCCTCTTCACCCGCCTCCTCGAGCGTGGTGGGGTGGAGTACACACCTGGTGGTGCGTCGATGAACACTGCGCGCTCCATGGCATGGATTCGCCCCTATGCGCACACGTACTACGTAGGCGCGCTGGGCAAGGACAAATTTGCTGAGATATTGCGCAGCTCGCTGTCCAAGGCGGGTGTGCGTCAGCTCTTTGAGGCGTGCGACACGAAGCCCACCGGCACGTGTGCTGGTCTGGTGTACAAAAAGGAGCGCTCTCTCCTCACCAAGCTGGGTGCCGCCGTGGAGCTTTCGCTCGAACACATGTACGAAGACAGTGTTCAAAATGCCATTGCGGACGCCCAACTTTACTACTCGGAGGGTTTCTTTCTCAACACAGCCTCTAGCCCAGATAATCTTCTGTCGGTTGCTCTGCACGCGCATCGCCACAACAAGATCTTCACGTTGAACCTCAGCGCGCCGTACATTAGCGTCACGTTCCATGCCCGCCTCAAGGTTCTGATGCCCCACGTAGACATGTTGTTCGGTAGCGACGATGACATACTCGCTTTCGCCAAGGTGAACTGGTCAAAGGATTTCGCCCGACTCGATACAGCAGACGCCTCTGCGCAAAATGACGTCAACGGGAAGCTCTCAACGGAGAGGCGCGAACTTCTCATCGCTGCCTTGAAGCGTATCTGTGCGCTGCCCACCGTGACAGCAGGTCGCCCACGCCTCGTTGTGTGCACGTGCGGCGCAGACAACACGTATGTCGCGTCCGCAGGCACCGTGCGCAGCTACGAAGTGCCTGCCATGTCGTCTGATGAGATTGTTGATGTGAACGGTGCCGGTGATGCGTTCGTTGGTGGCTTCTTGTCGCAATACCTGACGTACCCCGACGAATCGCTGTGCGCACAGGTGGGGCATGAGGCGGCGCAAAACTGTATTAGGCACAACGGCGCCGGTTTCGGTGGTGCGCCGCCTGTGCTGCGCTCCCTTGGCGTGAGCGAGATGTGCTCGGACGGCGTCGCGGTGCTAGTCACATCACCTAAAGCGGTCGTCGCGGCTAATTGAAGAGTGTGCTTTTGTGTTCGCGTGCTTGTGAGCGTTGATTCGGACGACACATTTACTTTTCCTCTCTTTGTTTGCTCCAGAAAGTATTGACTGCTCTTCCTCTTCCTCTTTTTTGAACCTTAGAATCCTGAGCGGCTGCACAGCTGCGCTTAAAAAGACGATATTCGCGTGGGAGCGAGGAGACCCATTGACATCACGATCGACTCTCTCAAGCTTTCTTCAAGGGCAGCCGTTTGAGAATGAAAAGAATATGTGCAAGCGTCATGAGAGAAATACTACAGCAACAACAAAGAGAGAAAATAAAACACGCTTTTCCCGTTCTTCGTTCGACTTGACACTTGTACGCTACTCTGCCCCCCTTCTCGTTGATGCCGTTGCGGTCTTATTGTTTCCTCCTTTCTTGTCGTTTGCCGTGAGACATTTCACTTTTTAACGTGAGAGCATAAACGCGTTCCGCTTCATCAGGACGTAAAGGACCACACCAATATCAGCAAACAAACAAATTAAAAGCAAACGCATCACTCACAAAGAAGAAAACGTACCCGTTTAAATAAAGGACCAACATCATCGTTTTCTTCTTTGTTTTTCCCCCGCTCTCGTGAAGCGGAACCCGCGTGATAGTGCACACTTTGCAGAATCTGTGCGTCTCTTCCCGTCTCTTTTTATTTTTGTTTTCTTCTTCCAATTTGCTTCGCAACACGCGCGTCCAATTCCTACAAGGGCACGCACCAACGATGGTACCTCCTCTTGTTTCGCGTCTGTGTACCCGTTGTCGCTAACTCTTTGTACCCATCCTGTTGATATCCTTTCTTTTTTTTTTCCCCTTTTTGTCAAATCAGCTCGCCGCGCTGGGCGGTGGGTTGTTATGTGGCGTCTGTTTCCTTTTTTTTTTCTCGCTGGAGATACGCATTCGCAGAAGAAAAATTCCGTTGTCAATGCCTGCCCCCCTTCTCCCCCCCACCCACACACATACGCATACACTCCAGTGACAACACAGTTGTCGCTCCCATCCTCTGTGAACATTTTCAGAGTCCAAAGTGGGGAAACCGCTGGTGTATTGGACGATACATGACTTCCCTTCGTTTTGGTAGTCCGCACCGCTCACCCTCATGCGATACTCTTGTCATGTTTAGTGATCATTCCGAGCACGGCTGTCTCCTCTTGTGACCTCCCTCTGATCTGCAAAGAGTAGTCGCGTCTTACGCAGCCACCTTCCGCAGTATTCTCTCCGCGCGCTCTCTGTCACTCTCACTCCCCCTCCCCATGCACCCCCACGCACACTCTTTTTTATTGTTATGGTCCCTCATTTGTCACTGCCAGAAACTCAGCTGGAGGTGGGAGAACAGATCACGGTGACGGCAAGGACGCACGAGAAAACCACCGAGCACCATCGTATTCCTCATCTTTCGATCTGAAAAATCAAGCAGAGGGTACGCACGCAGCACACAGTGGATCGTGTGCACGTCTCACAAGCACGCTCACTCTTGTATGTCCCGTGCAGTGCGCGAGGTGGTACACACAGTGGAGAACCCGTACCGCTCACAGGTGTTGTCGTGGTATCGGAAATGCATTAAGGCGGCTTTCACGGTCCCGTGGGAGACCGATCAGGACGCGTTGTACGTCTTGGAAGAAACCCGCCGTCTCTTCCAGCAGAACAGCCACATCCGCGACGTGGACCGCATCGAGCGCAAAGTGCGTGAGGTAGAGATGCGCTACGGTCTCGCACTTCACTACAACATTCCGTACCCCCGGCCATTCCACAAGGTGCAGGGGGCCATGCAGGAAAGCGCAGTCCCCTACGCATCATACCTGGACAGCAGCTATGACCACGCAGTGAATCCCAGAACGGGCTACATCGAAGAGGGAAGCTACAATGGCGGTACGATGGGAGGGAGCAACAGCTCTGCCTACTACTACGCGGACAATCTTGGTGTCTCCGACGCGGAAGGCCGAGAAAACGACTTCGATACCGATGACGTTGTCCACTCTGCCGACCGTCAAACGCGACAGCGGTAGCTCGCCGCTCTGTATCCCTTTGCACTGAGAATCGTTGTTTTTCTTTTGTGCTTCTCACAGTACTGTCTCTCCCTATCTCCCTCTCTCCCTCGTCGCTAGCCAACGGCAACAGAAACAATTGAAGGCGTGAAAACAGTCGGAATGGTACCGGAAGACGTTGTTGACATCACCTCCTCGTGTGTGTTCTGTAAACACACACACACACAAAAAAAAAAAAAAACGAACAAAAAATGACGAAGACATCGATTCTCGCATATGCATGTGCGTATCGATTTGTGTCCAAGTCGTGCTATCACTACGAAGCATGATGGTGTGCACTCTCATCATCGCAGTCATCTTTTTTTCTCTCCTCGCTTTCCCTCGTGCCTCTCATTTGGGATCCGCAACCGCTTTTTCATTAACGCATCGGAACGAACTACGGGCGTCCAGTGCAGCCTCGAAGCGACAGCCTTAGCCCTCCTTCCCTTTGGTTTTGCACTCCTTTTTTTTTTTTTTTGTAGCCTCCTCGTTATCCGTTTTTGTTCCTCCGTTGTGGCCCGGCATAAGATCAGACACACGTGGTGTACACAAAGCGAGTAAGCTCACGCTCCCTTTCTCCCTTTCTCACCTTTTCTCTCTTTCTGAACACACAAGGGACACCAAACGCAGTGCACGATTTCTCGTCCTTGTCTTAGCCCGAAGGTGCACCACAAGGCGCGATATGATGGCCGTCTCCCGACGTTTCCCGTACCTTCTGTTGGTGCTGGCGACCCTGGCGGTTGCTCTCTGCGCACACGCAGAGGTCCTGTCCCTTATCTCTGACATCCACTACGACCCCCTGTACGGCTCTGAGAAGGGATTCAAATGCACGACGGCCGCCGCCGCCGCGCTCGGCCAGAAATCCTGTGATAGCCCGAAGGCTCTCATGGACTCTGTGTTTGCGGACATGAGCACACGCAAGAACGCGTACACGCTCTACTCCGGTGACTGGCAGCGCCACCAGTTCGCCAATAGTGGCCTCAAGGCGAATGCGCTGTGGCCCAACGAAGCCGACGGCTTTGTTGGTGTGGTCACCAGCGGGACGCTCGACACCGCGGGCCAGGCCAGCGTGGTTGCCTGTTACGGAAACAATGACGTCGTTCCCGACTACGAGTTTGATTGGAACACAAATAACCAGGCGGATCTCGAGGCGCGTGTCGAGCTTCTCCTCAACAGCACCGTTCTCAACCCTGCCGAGGCGACAACGATGAAGAAATGCGGGTACTACTCCCGAAACGTCAGCTCCACTCTGCGCGTGCTTTCACTGCACTCTTTGCTTTGGGCGAACGCGCTTATACCTGCCGTGCCTGACACACAGAGCGACCCGTGTGGGCAGTTCGCCTTTCTCGAGGGCGAGTTGAGGGCGGCCAAGGCCACAGCACAGAAGGTGATAATTGTCACCCACTTTCCCACCTCTGTTGACCTGTACCAGGTGACGTCCAAAGGCGCCTTCACCGACGCCGAGACGGACATGCTGTGGAAGCCGCGCTTCCAGCAGAGGTACTACGGTCTCCTCAACCAGTACGCGGATACGGTGACGCTGCAGCTCTTCGGACACACCCACCTGTTCATCCCCATCGCCCACACGGCGAGTAACGTGCCGGCCGTTGTTGTGCCGGCCATCTCTCCCATTTTCGGCAACACGCCGTCGTACCTGGAAGCACACTTCTCCGATGACTGGACGGTGGAGAACATACAGCAGCGGTTCCTCGTCAACGCAGCCTGGAAGAGCGGCATGCAGGTGACGAGTGCCTTGGGCCTTCCGTACGGCTTTGCCAACATGACAAGCCTACATGAGGCGCTTTCGAACCTCTTGACGAACGATGTGGTCTGGAATAACTATCTTTTTCTGCACAGTGGCGGCGAGCGTAAGATGGACACATTCCCCAGCGGCCGCTGCGACAGCTTCTGCCGCGCGGTGACGGTGTGCTCCATGACCAACGCCTACTACAACGACGTCAAGACGTGCGTGGCTGCGGCAACGACCGTTCCGGTTCCCACGCTGGATCCGCAGGTTGGTGGCTCCATCGTGACGTCTGTCCTCATCCTTGGCGTGTGCTTTGCGATCGCTCTCATTATTGTCCTCAGCAACATCATTCCCAAGATCCGCACTGGTGAGTACTCGTGCGACAAGATCCATTTCGACTGGCGTGCGCAGCTGCTCGGTTCCACACCGAAAGCGGAGAAGCAACGTCGTCAAGCTCAGCAGGATGGTATTGATCGCCACAACGCCGACGTGGAAGCACGCGAGATTGCTGAAAGAGATAATATCAACACGACTGCAGTGGATGTGGTGGACATTCACTACACAGACATTGACCGCCATTCTGATTTCAATGCACGTGAGTAAACGCCAAAAAATCGGTGGTACAAGCCGGTAGACAGCGAACAAAAAACAGTGTCTAAATGAACCCAAGGAGGGCAGTCAAAAGCGAGTCTGTACTCGTTCCAGGCGCTCAACTCGTACCCGCGAAGAGGAAACAACGACAATAGCGAGCCATCGGAGAACGAAAACCCTCCTCACATTTGACTGCAGTAAATGAAAGGAGCCCTCTGTCAGGCGCACACATAAAGTACCATCGAGTGTAGTTTCTGACAAAAAAAAAAAAGCAGACAAACACAGCAGCAGTGACTGGGAAACGATGCAAGACTCCTCCACGGGTGAGCGTTGTCCACATTAGCATCCGACACCCAGAAATAGGCTTTGCGGGACTGACTGTCTCCCGTCACCTTACGCCTTTTGCTTTCTTTCGCGCTTTTTTCTCTCTGTTCCGAATGGCTCAATCACGCGTTATTGATACGCTAAGAATCTGTGACCTGGCGTCCTAATGGACTCCAAGGGGTGTAAGAGACTGCAGTCAAACACGAGGGAAGACTTGGAGAGACCACTGTGCGAAACAGCTCATATTCTTTTTCGTTTTATTAAAGGTGGATGACCCTACTTTTAGTCTTCCTGTCAAGCCTGCTTCTCTCAGTTGCACACCACCTTTGCTTTCTCAAAGCGGCATGGAAACAGTTTGCTTTTCTTTCTTTTTTTTTTCTTCTTTTCACTCTTAACAAGGAATTCTTTAGTTTTTCTCTTTAAAAAGTAACCGTCGCGCACAGGAGTGCTGTCCTCCTTATTTAACGTTTTTTTTTTCATTTTCAGCATCACAGTAAGATCTAGTTGCTGCCACGTTGCTCGTTTTTTTTCTTTTTGTACGAATGATAGAGAATCCGAAAAGGCGGGTAGCGAGCATAGACCGCTCGGATAGTTGACATTACTCTCTGTTCCTTTTTTTTCGTTTCTTTTCTCTTTCGTCCCCGTCCCCCTCTCCCCATTGTCCGACTCCACTAGCTGGTACTGATGCTGTTGCTGGCATATACGTGCAAAACCCACGAAACATGAAGAGTGTCTGCAGAGACGGTCAACAGTTCACATCTTGGCAAGGATGCGGCCACACTCCGTGGTGTTGCTCGCATATGGGTATATAATTTGGCGAGCAGTGACGTGACGCTTTTCTCCTTCTCCCCTCTAACGTGAATCCCCTCTTTTCTTCTTTTTTGGTTCCTCGTTGACATCAATAGCACACTTTGTGCCCACTACGTACGTGTCTCTTAGCTTGGCTCAGGGCGCCGTCATCCATGTGCGTGGGCTGCTTCGATAAGTGCACAGTCGAACACTCAGCGACACGCCTGCGCACACAGGGTTACAAGCCGCCCACAACACGCGTGAACACAGTTCATCTTCAACAAAGGACACTCGGCGTGGCGTCTCATCTGCTCCCACACATACCCTACCCTCGTCGGACGATGTGTGTGCACCTGCCCATTTCAGCGCCCGATCGAATTCTATTTTTTCCTTCACACTCGCTATTTCGAGTGCCATCTCCGTATTCACTCTTCTCTCATTCTCTTCCTCCTCCACTCACCTTTCCGTTTTGTTTTTATTCGTACTTGTGTTTCTACTGCTCTCACCCACACACACACAAATATGCCCGTACCCATTACGCCCACTGTCCAGTCATTCCGCTGAAAGATGGTCCACTCCTACGGCTACAAGTGCGGCACTCGCCACCTCTTCGCCAAGAAGTTCCGCAAGCACGGCAACCCCTCCACCTCCACCATCCTCACCAACATCAAGGTTGGCGACTACGTGGATGTTGTCGCGGACTCTGCGGTGCGTGCGGGCATGCCCCACAAGTACTACCACGGCCGCACCGGCATCGTCTGGAACGTGACCCCCCGCGGTGTTGGCGTGATCGTCAACAAGCCCGTGCGCACGCGTACCCTCCGCAAGCGCATCTGTGTCCGCTTCGAGCACGTTCGCCTGTCCCGCTGCCAGGAGGCGTTCAAGGCCAAGGAGCACCAGTTCCAGGCCTACCTCGCCGACAAGAAGGCCGGCAAGACCCTCCCTCCCCTGAAGCAGAGCAACCGCAACGGCGGCTTTGTGCGCCCCAAGAAGGTTGAGGTGCTCTCCCGCACGGCCCAGGACTACGCTGACATGATCCCCTACTAAGGACCACAATGGACGTCATCCTATCTTCAGAAGTGCTCTTCTGATCGGGGTGACGGGACACGCGTATTCTTGTTGTGTTTCAAACGAATGAACATGCCTCTTTTTTCTTCTTCATTATTTCAAGTAACCTAAACCAAAAGTCTCAAAAACCGTGAACACTCACCCTCAACGAGGTTGCAGTAGGCACCCGCGCGTGGGGCTGCTGTGGCAGCGCACAACGCGCACGACTGCCGGAGGTGCGGAACCGTAGTTTCGACGCGAGACGTGCACCTCCGCTCAGTCACATTTCGCGCTTATTTCGTGCCTACTCGACGAATCTGCTCCCTCGCAACACGCGCTCCTGCGTGTCGCCGGTCGCCTTGAGAGTCTTTGTGCTACACAGTGTCGCCTCGCGTGTAGGGGCGGTGCGCTCTCCGGCTTGAATCCGCACCATTTTTTTTTTTTTTTTGTGTGTGTCGCCTCTTCACATGGCGCGCCTACTTCCTGTGCGTACTTGAATACACCTTCGCCTTCTACCTCTATCTCCTTCCTATCTCTGCTCTCTTTGCCCGACCTCTTTTACCTCCGTGGTATGAACTTAATCATGACGAGTGTGCCAAGTAACTCTCGCTAGTGGCGACCCACACTTTTCATTGCCCTTTCCCACACTTGGCTTTTCTGTCTGGAGTGTTTCTTATATATCTAGCCTTTCGTCTATTGAGCTTCTCCTTCTGCGTCTCCACGCTCACCAGGCGCGATGACGTTCTCTCCACGGCGGTGCGCCGTCCCTGTGCTGGCCCTCGTACTGATCAGCACACTTTGTGCGTCGGCATTTCCGCTGTTTGATATTCCTACGCCTTTTTTACACGCGGACGTACTTAGCGCGCACGTTGACTCACTGCGCTCCCCCAAGGCAGTGACACCGTTCAACTACTACCGCCTGCCTGTCTGCCCACCGACGCCGGAGCGCATCCGCAAGGAAAAGGGAGCGAGCAACCTTGGTGAGATTTTGATGGGCAACCGTGTGCTTCCTTCGAACTATAACTTCACGATTGGCTTGAACTTGCCGTACACGCCGCTGTGTAGCACTGTGCGGTTTACAAACCGTGACACACGTCGCGCTTTGATGTTCATCACAAACGGTTTCCGCGGCCACATGTACCTCGACCATTTGCCGCTGTTGATGGAACACGATGAAAGGTACGTGGAGGGCCATCCGCTCGGTACAGTTCTGTCCAGCGCGTCTGGCGGTGGTGACGTGGTGTTGTTTAATCATCTCGACTTTGATATTTTCTACGTGCGCTCGGAGGACGGGTCCAGTGTGAACGAGACCACTGTCATAAACGTGACCTTTTACGTTGTCAAATTCACCGCCAAAGCCAGGTCGATTGCCGAAGACTGTGCTAACAAAAAAGGTGACTGCCCTCCTGCGATTCTCCCGCGCAACATGAATTCCGCCACGACCTTCAACGTGACCTACTCGTACAGCGTACGCTGGTTGGAGGACCCCACAGGGGACAGCGCAGCCGTCGTGCGACGCGACCACTACGCCTCTCTCTCCTCACTGGATCGGCAGGTCGCACGTAAGGGCCACTGGGTGACAGCGCTGAACAGCACCATGATGGTGCTGCTTTTGAGCGTTGTGGTGCTTGTGGTTATTGTGCGCACTATCCGCCGTGACCTCGTCGCGTATCTGGATGAAGGGGACATGAGTGTTGCCGAGGACCACAGCTGGAAGCTGGTGCGCGGTGATGCGTTCCGCGCCCCACGCCACTGCCTGATCTTTGCCGCCGTCATCTCCTCCGGCATGCAAGCGATCGTCATTGTGCTGCTCATCGTCCTCGGCGTTCTGTGCGGCATCTTGGAGTCAACGCAGCGCGGCGCACTCCTCACTGGAGGCATCGGGCTCTTCTTGCTGACGAGTTCCACCGCTGGCTATGTGGCTGCCCGCCTGCTCAAGCTGTTCCACAAGCAATCCTGGAAGAACGGCTTCTTCGCCTCCTTCTTCTGCCCCTTCCTCGTTATCTGTGGTTACCTGCTCTTGAACACTGTCAACTGGATGAAGCAGGCGTCACTGGCTATTCCCTTCTCGTACGCCTTCGCCTTTGTTATCATGTGGCTCTTCATGTCGATGCCGATGGCAGTCTTGGGCTTGTCCGTAGGCTTCAAGCAGGATGTGTTACATACATCAGCAAGGGTGAGCAGCATCCCACGCTTGATTCCTGTCGAGGCGGAAAACAGCAAACGCACCTTGCTGTGGCTGTGCGCGGGCGCACTTCCTGTCCTTGCATCTATGCTTGAGATTTCCTACATGCTCAGTGCCATGTGGCAAGGCCAAACATTTTACATGATGGGCGCGTTAGTACTGATCGTCTTCAACGTGTTCCTCATCTGCGCTGAACTGGGTGTTGTGGTGACATACAATAGACTGGTGCACCAAGACTACCGCTGGTGGTGGCCGTCCTTCACGTCCCTTGGCTCCGCTGGCGTGTTTCTCTTTCTGTACACACTGTTTTATCTGATTCAGTATTTGGAGATTACGGCCTTTTGGTCCGTCATTCTTTACATGGGGTACATGGCGGGTCTTGCCAGTTTCTTCGGCGTGATGTGCGGCACGATTTCAACTGTCGCCTCGTTTATATTCGTGAACATTCTGTACACCGTCGTCAAGGCAGATTAAATTCATTCTCGCTCGTACCACGTGTCGGTTGGCCGACGCGTTTCTTTCTTTCTTTCTGAAAACGATTGCCTCGTCCGTGTGCTTCATTCTCCCTCCCTCTCTCACGGCTCTCTTGCAACGTCGAGAGTGAGCCGAGAGGTGTGACTCGTGTGCGTACGCACGAGGCCCGAAGCGAACAACAACAACAAAAAAGACGCGCATCTGTGGCCACACGACAACGATGTGAGTCAAACTCAAATCTTGCGGGAAATAATGAAGACAGTGAATGTGTGCTGTTGATAGTTTTTATCGACTTTTTTTTGTTCATGGCTATGTGAGTGTGCGATTGATTGGTCACATCAAACACAAATGCACGATTGCGTACAGATGATGACTGCAACCGCCTCGATCAGACCATGTTCAAGTGGGCAGTTCCTTTGACAACAAAATCAACAAGATAATACGGAAAAAAAAAAGAAACAAGAATATCAGAAACAAAACAACAACAACAAAAAAAAAGAAGACCAATAGTGAAGAAAGGCAAACCTGGCGAAGCATCAACGAGAGACAAGGGCCGGAAACACGAGCGAGTGTCGAATATGCGTGGCCCCCTCTCTTTCTCTTTTCGACTTGTCTTTTGGTCCGTCTCCCTCTCTCCCTCCTTCTTCCCTGTGGCGCGCACGCGGTGGCGCCGATTCACTACGAGCGCCTCCACAGCCATTGCCCTGTGCTGTCAGCGCCTCACTTCGCGGTTGACTTTTCCTCCCACAAACTCTCTTCTATTGCCTATATCCATCTTTTCATCGACATCACTGCGCTTTTTCTGCACTTGGAAGAAATCTAGCGTAGCTTCTTCGTTTCGTTTTTCTTTTCTTTACCATTATCGCTTCCATCCTTTCGAGTATTCCGCACGTTCTTCTTATTCTTTGCCGCTGAGCACGTGACAGAACAAAAGTAGCACACACAACAGCAGCAGAAAACATGGCTCGCGACGCACACGCTTTCGAGTCGGAGAACCAAGTCGGCTCTGTCAAGGCCATTTCGGGCCCCGTCGTCATTGCCGAGCACATGAGCGGTAGCGCCATGTACGAGCTCGTGCAGGTCGGCTCGTTCCGTCTGGTGGGCGAAATTATTCGTCTCGAAGGTGACACTGCCACGATTCAGGTGTACGAGGAGACCGGTGGTCTGACCGTGGGTGATCCGGTGTACTGTACTGGTAAGCCCCTCTCCCTCGAGCTCGGCCCTGGTGTCATGTCCGAGATTTTCGACGGTATTCAGCGTCCCCTCGATACCATTTATCAGATGGTGCAGAACATCTTCATTCCCAAGGGCGTCCAGGTCCGTGCGCTGAACCCGCACAAGCAGTGGGACTACGATCCTCGCGTCAAGGTCGGTGACCTTGTGACCGGTGGCGATATCCTCGGTTCCGTGTGCGAGAACTCGCTCATGTCGAACCACAGCATTATGGTCCCGCCTGGTGTCCAGGGCCGCGTGACCTCTGTCCAGCCCGCCGGTAACTACACCCTTGACGATGACGTGGTAGAAATCGAGCACAACGGCAAGAAGCGCACCCTCCGTCTGATGCACCGCTGGCCCGTGCGTACACCCCGCCCGGTGGCGGCGAAGGAGTCTGGCAACCACCCGCTGCTGACTGGCCAGCGTGTGCTTGATGCGCTGTTCCCGTCCGTCCAGGGCGGTACCTGCGCCATTCCCGGTGCCTTTGGCTGCGGCAAGACCGTCATCAGCCAGGCTCTGTCCAAGTACTCCAACTCCGACTGCGTCATCTACGTTGGCTGTGGCGAGCGCGGCAACGAGATGGCCGAGGTGCTGATGGAGTTCCCCGAGCTCACCACCGTTATCGACGGCCGAGAGGAATCCATTATGCAGCGCACGTGCCTGGTGGCGAACACGTCGAACATGCCTGTGGCTGCCCGTGAGGCTTCTATTTACACGGGCATCACCCTCGCCGAGTACTACCGTGATATGGGTAAGCACATTGCCATGATGGCCGACTCTACCTCCCGCTGGGCCGAGGCGCTGCGTGAGATTTCTGGTCGTCTGGCTGAGATGCCCGCCGATGGTGGTTACCCCGCCTACCTTGGCGCGCGTCTGGCCTCCTTCTACGAGCGTGCCGGTCTGGTCACCTGCATTGGTGGCCCGAAGCGCCAGGGCTCCGTCACCATCGTCGGCGCCGTCTCCCCCCCGGGTGGTGACTTCTCCGATCCGGTGACGTCCGCCACACTCGGTATTGTGCAGGTCTTCTGGGGTCTTGAGAAGCGTCTCGCTCAGCGTAAGCACTTCCCGTCCGTGAACTGGCTCATTTCCTACTCCAAGTATCTCAACGCCCTGGAGCCCTTCTTCAACACGTTTGACCCCGATTACATGCGCCTGCGTGCCGTCGTGTCTGAGGTGCTCCAGCGTGAGGAGGAGCTTCAGGAAATCGTGCAGCTCGTCGGTAAGGACTCTCTCTCCGAGTCGGACAAGATCATCCTCGAGGTGGCCAAGATCATCCGCGAGGAGTTCCTTCAGCAGAACGCCTTCACCCCCTACGACAAGTTCTGCCCTCTCTACAAGACATGCTGGATGCTGCGCAACATCGTCACGTTCTACGAGGAGGCACAGCGCGTCGTCGCCGAGTCTGCTGGTGACCACAAGATCACGTGGAACTACATCCGTGAGAAGCTCGCTAGTGTGTACACGGGGCTGACGGAAATGAAGTTCCGCGATCCGATCGAGGGTGAGGAGGCCAACGTGGACTACTTCAAACGCCAGAACGACGAGATTGTGAGCGGCTTCCACTCCCTTGAGCAGTAACCAGCCAACCGCAATTAAAGAAAAAAAGTGAAACATTTGATTGAAAAAAAGGAGTTTTCCCCTCCTCTATCTCTCTCTCTCGCTCGCTACAGCGATGAGATGACGAGCCGCTCCCTTTCTTTTTTCTTCTCTTATTTGTTTCTGTTTATGGGATGGAGAGGGAAGCAGCACCTAACGTTCCCACAAGGGAAGCGAGAGCGAGAGACATCGAGACACCTTGCACCAAGAGAGAAGGATCCTGCACCAGCGTTACCGCACGAACCTGCAGAGGGCACTGATGCGCTTCTCCTTTCTCTGTCGTGATTGCCTTCTCCTTGTTGTCTCTTTCTTTCGTGCTGTTCCCATCTTAGTAGCGCGTTTGTTTCTGTTTCTCTCCGTTTTCGTTTTGTCTGTTTGTCGTGTTCGTCATGCTTCGCCGTCGACATTGTAGTGGTATTCGACAGCATGTTCTATTGCCGATATCTCTCTCTCTTCATACCTGACCTCGTTTTTTTTTTCTCTTTTTCTTTGATGTTCCTGTTGTTCTTGTTGTGTCCAATAGTGTGCGTTGTTCATATCGTCATTTCCTGTGTGTTTTTATTTATCCTTTGGTTACTGTTGATGATGATGGTGGCGTTGAAACTCAAACAATTACTTAGCTACCGCGGTGGTGGTCGTGACGCCATCCACCGACGCTCGACGATCTACGTATTCCCCTGCAGTCCGTGCGTCTGGAGTCAAAGGTGTATCTCGGTCATCGCTGACGCACACGTGGTATTCTTTTTAGAATCGTGTGCCGTTGTGTGAGGCGGACGCTCACCACATGAGATGACAGCGGTACAAGACACGAGCTTCTGTGATACCTTGGCTTCACCAAGGACGCACACACACACATACACACACACACAAATGTGTGCGACTGCCTGTGCGTTCGCCTACATGCCGGTTAGCTCGCTAGCGATGGCGTCAGTGCGCACGCCCACACACACTTGCGTTTACTGTGGAGCTGCCGCGCAACACTACGGAAGAGCGGCCCACACTGAGTTGCATCGTGATCACTCAGCTCTCTCTCTCTCGTTGTTTCTGTTCTCCCCTCTTCTCTCCATTCGCTCTTTCTCCTCTGTCGCGCACCCTCTTCCTCTTCTCTTCGTCGCTTTGCGAATTCTTCTTCCCTGCCTGGTCAACAACGTGAAAAGCATCTCTACTTTGCCGAGCCGGTGTGACGTGGACTGAGTGTCGTTTTCAGCAGCTCGCATCATGCTGCGCCGTAGTGCTCTGGTGTGTGCGCCGTTCAAGAGCGTGCTGCGCCGCCACAAGCTTCATCCAGAAGGCCTTCCGCTATACAACGATCTCTCGAAGCAATGGTTATGCCGCGAAGGCGAGCGTTGGTGGATTCTGGATGCGAAAGGTGAACAGCTCCCGCACGTGGCTCGCGTGGCAGCCCAGTACATGACTGGCCAGCACCGTCCTGACTTCACTCCTGGCATGATCACTGGCGACCACGTCATCATCGTCAACATTAAAGATGCTGTGATGACCGGTGATTCGTGGATTCGCGTGCCTATCACGTGGCAGACGGCATACCCTGGTGGGAAGTACCGCGTGCGGCTCTCGGAGATGTACGAGCGTGATCCTTGCATGATTATGTGGTGGTATTTGAAGGACGAAGTCAATAAACACTTTGTGCGCAAGCTGAAGATGCGTACGGCGCCGTTGGAGAAGGCCTGGCTGTACGAAGGTAGTATGCACCCCCACAGTGACAAACACCCTCGTCCACTCCTATGGAAGGACAGCGCTCAGGGCGGATGGCGGTACAAGGATCCCATGTTCCAGCAGCGCTGGCGTCCAAACCAATTCATGCAATAGCTCTTGCCGTGTGGAGAGGCCACCGCGTCCGCTCGCGGGTGCTTGTGCTCGCGTTCGTTCTTGGCTTTCTTTGGCACGTGTTGTGTGTGTGTGTGTCTCTCTCTCTTTTTGCTAAACATGGTGGGTTGAGCCACGTTGGTGGCCTTCCACGAGGCCAGTCGTCTGCGCTGAGTGCGAGGACGATAGAAGTATGCGAGATGTTTCATCGACGAAGCAAGACACGTGAACGGAAGGAAACCATGAAGGTATAAACAGCAAGCGCACTCCCGTGATCGAGTGCGCGAGGCCCTACGCTTTCTGCTGTGCCTCTTCGGGATGGCACGCCAATCGAACGAGCCGACGTTTGTGTGCGTGTGTGTGTGCTTACTGTGACATGACAAACCGCTGCATGGACACGCCCAGTTCCTCTCTACTCGTCTGTGTGGCCTCTCTTCTGAGGTCACCAGGCATTCTGGAGGTCATGCTCGTTTTGTTTCGTTGTTGATATTACCACTTCGATTTAATGTGACATGATGCCACTGTCTCGCATCCTCGGCTGCATTCGCTCCTAGTCTGAATCGCACACTCGTTGTCCTTCGTTGATATATGGCTGATCATCGCTCTTTTCTCACCTCCCCTGGCTCACTCGTCTCCTTTTTTTATTTTCTTCGTTCACTCCTTACGTACGTTGCCGTGGACAACCAGTACACAAACCCCGTTCTTCGCTCTATTATCCTTGAACCTGTTTCTTCTCGCTTGCTTCGAGACATTTTTTTTTTTTTTCACGCGGGTACATCACTCTGGCGACAACGAGAGAGAAGCCGTTAGTACGTGCAAGCGTGACCCAGCATGCGCGCCTCGAGAAGACTAGGCGCCGAAGTGTGGGACAGCCTTCTCACACAGTGGCACAAACTAAGCCGTGCGGCTGCCGGTAGAAGGCAAGAAGCGGCGCTGCGGCTGCTCTCTGAAACGGTGTCATGCGTGAAGGGCGATTCACCAGCGCGGATTTCCGCACAGTCGTCATCGTCATCGTCGCACAGCATACGAACACCTATCATCCCCACAGCCGCTGGCTCTAAACTGCTTGGGAATCGCGATGCGTCATTATTGATATGGCAGGCACTCCGACGGCAGAGGGTACCGTGGTCCGCGACACTCCAGCTGTTTACCCATCAGTGTGCGTACTTGTCCGACGAGAAGGCTGCGTGGGCACGGCGCTTCGCTTCGAACCGACCATCACAGCACGCCCTCGCAGCCTTGCGCGCGTGGGAGCGCGTTGATGATGTCGAACTGGTGGCATGCTACGCGCGACTAAAGACCGCCACAAGTGTTGTTGCCTTTGCGCAAATCGTGTCGGCCGCTTTGCGATCGCGACCGCAGCTCAACGGCGTTCTTCCCGTCCCACGCGCTGCGCTAGCCCACTTGTACGACCTTGCGACCCTCCCCGAAATGGACAGGCTGCAGACAGGGCCCGACGGGCAGACGACCTCTGCTGCTATCGCGTTGAAGTTGTGCGAGCACTTGGCGGTGCTTCAGTCAGCCTCGCTCTCCGTGCGAGCCAGAGAGGCGCTAGACCTGGACTACGCCGCCTTGAGGGCGCACGCAGGCCAGTGGTCGGCAGCGCTTGCGGTCGTGACGCACAGTCCCTTTGTGCGGGCATCTACCAAGGTAGCCTGGCGCACGTTCGTCACGGCGCGCGGCATGTGGGAGGAGGCCCTCCGCCTGCCGACGATCTCCACGGAAATGACTCTCACGGCCCCTACAGCCCCCACGCCAGGAGCGACAGATGATGTTGTGGGGCGGGTAGAAACCGCCGTGCGCGCGGCACCGCAGTGGCAGCAGGCGCTTGCGGTAGTACAGTCTCTCGCTTCGCCTGTTGCTTCTGGCGGCGCGTGTGACGTAGAGGCGCCACTACATGGTGCAGCCGTCGCCGCTCTTCTCTCTCGACGCGATGCGGCGGGCCCGACGGGGGCACTGAACTGGCACGAGCAGGTGCGGCTCTTCTGTACACTCACCCCCGAACAACAAACCTTCGCTGTGGCACGCACAGTGCTCGCGGCGGTCCCACAAAACGATCCTCAGTACTTGCCCACGGCAGTGGCCGTGCTGCGCGCTAGCACGCTGCGCATGTACGCCGGCACCTTGGCCCGTCGGTACCACAGCGCACTCCGCACTGGTGAGTGGGGCATGGCCCTTGCTCTGAGCCTCGCGAGCGACAGCTTCGACCTCGCTGCGGCGGTGCTGAGCGTGCCGGAAGCCGCACAGAAATGGGGTAGTGCGGGTGGCAGCTCGGATCGGCCAGGCCATTGTGATGAGCAGCTGAGGTGGCCGACAGAGTGGGTTCGCTATCAGCATGTCTGCGATGCGCTGAATCAGAAATCGAAGCAGACCACACGCGCGCAACGTGTCACTGTCATTATCGCGCACGACATTCCCCGCTGCACCACGACCGCTGAGAGGGTGGCTGTGCTGCTGGCGGTTGCTCTGCACGGTGGTGTCGATGGCTGGCGCGCCGTTCAGAAAGACCCACTGTGTCACCAGCATGCTCGCCTGCGCGCTTATGTGACTGCGCGTCAACTTGAGGCCCTGTCCGATGCGCGAGTGGCTGACAACACGATGGATGCCTCAGTCTCTGTTGCGTCATCGCGCGCCGACATCGCATGCTTTCTTTTTGAACGTCCCTCGGACACGGCTCTCGTCGCTTTGTGGGCACCTGATACAGCACGGACCTATTTTCTCAAAGTCATACCGGCTGCGCTAAGACATGCACTACTCCAGTCACTCGCCCGCGCCAAGACCGACGCCGCGGCCGCGGAACTGGGGCTTCCTGCACCTACACAATGCGCTACGGATGCCGCCACGAGGGAACCCGAGACGATTGAGGAAACAGTCAGGACGCTGTACCGGCTCGTGTCCACGGCACGTCACCCGCCGGGGTCGTCCTTCGCTCAGCGCCTGGCTCGCGCCGCGGCGTGCGGCGACTTGGTGGCTCTTGTACCACCTGCCTGCCGGCCTGGCATTGCACTCGCCGCACTGTCAGTGCGTTCGTCGGCGTCACTGCCGTGCGGTCTCGACGCGGCTGCCACGGTCGCCGCCGCGTCCATGTCCCTCGCACTGCGAATTTCTCACCCCATCGCGATGCAGCGTACCATTGAGGCACGTCTGATGCTCGGACAGTGGCAACGCGCCCTGCAGGAGTTGGCGCGATGGCGTGCGCACGCCAGCACCACCGGCACGTTGCCTGAGCAACTACCTCGTGTACTGGAGGCGACGCGCCTCTGTGCCTGCCACGCCCCGCGTCCTGTAGCCCTCGAGCTGATCACCGAAGCACTCCACCTTGCGGGCCTGTCAAGTGTCACTGCGGCCGACTCGGTCGCAGATCCCCGCGTGCGCGCTGCTGTCCGGGACGGCGCTAGCCCACCTTTGGCGGTACCGGCGCAGCGCCTACTACTGCAGGCTGTTCTCGATCTCCTCACTGCCTCGGACACGCGACAAATGGAGGGGCTCCTTGCAAGCACACCGAGGCCAAGTGCCGATCGGAAGCGGAAGGCACTCAGCGCCACGTTTTGCCTGCTGAGTGAGACGCGCAGCCTCCGTCGCGTGCTGCGTGCGGCCGGCCAAGAGCGCGTGGGTGTGCTAGACCTGGACCACCACGCGGCGCAGCGACTTGTCCTCGCGCTTCCGCCAGCGGCCGCTCTCTCCGCGCTGACGACCTGGGCGGCACACGGGCGTGTTGTACACGAGCACTGGGTGGTGCTGCTGCTCGCACGCTGCCCGCTGAGTGATCGCGCACGTCCAGACCAGTCAGACACGCCCCACAACACGTTGCGCAGCTTCCAACCGCACAGCCTCACTGTGAGCGCTGTGGTCTCAGCCAAGTTGGCAGCCTTTGAGGGTGACCTCTGCGGCTTCTTGGTTGCGCTGAAACGGGTGACCAACCTCTTGCTCTGCACCTCACGCGGCTTGCAGCATCCAGGACGGCCCGTCCCTCTTGGTTCGCATGCCACAACCGCCATTGTCTACCTTCTCCGTGACATACTCGACCGCTTCGTGGAGACCCCAGCGTCTTCGGCCGATCAGATCGATCACATCCAGCAGCACACGCTGACGTGGTACCATGTCCTGTGCCGCGATCCACACCTCTCTCGCGCGCTGCTCGACCGCGGCGGTGGGCTCGTCGCCTCGTTGACGACGACGCACGGTTGGTCCTCGTCACACTCCCTAGCCTCCCCATCGTCATCGGTAGCGCGCGCGGTGCTCCTCCTCGGCTACATCCATCGCGTTCTTGCACGCCATGCGCGCATCCCGATCGCAGCCGCCATGACCGCACGTCAACTGCACCTGTGTGCGCAGGCATGCCCCGAGGCGTGGCAGGTGGCGCTTTACTTGTTTCGGCAGCTGCGGTCGCCTCGCCGCGAGGAATGCGAGGCACTCTTCACCGCACTCGCCCATGCGCCGACTGAGCAGACGGAGCCAGGGCGAGACGCGACGGCGGCGCGGTCAGCGGTGCAGCAGGCGGTGGCATCCTTAACGTCGCTTGTGTGCGCCTTTCCCGAACAGGCGCTCATCTGGGCACCGTCAGATGCAGCCATGGCGTGTGCTGAGCCGCGCTGGCGGCAAGCATTGGAATGGCTCGGTGCCCGACGAGTGCTGGAGCCTCACAGCAGCGGCGAAGCAGCGCGGGAGTCGCCAGCCGACGAACAGGCCTTCATGCAAGCGCTTGGCACTCATCTTGACACGCTCACTGTTGAGGGACGGGAAGAGGTGCAAAAGTGCTTGCAGCACGCCAAGCCTGTCCAGAGCGACCGTGTGTATCAATGCCTTCTGACGAATCTGGCTCGTCACCATCATCACAATACCAACAACTCTGGCAATAGCCATTGAACAACTTAAAAACAACAGCAAATAAATAAATAGAATAGTAGTCAGAATACGATGACACAGATGGAGGAGAAGGACCAAGCGCAAGATGAAGCGCACACAAGACCATTTCCTCACTGGCTCGCCACAACACGATCGCAGAGCGTGCGTGCGCGCGCGTCACTACCAACAGGGACGGAAAGCTGAAGGATGAAAAGCGAAGCAGTACTGCCGAGCACACAGTCTAGCGCTTCACATCACCACACCGCCAAACGTCTTCTCCCCGTCTCTGCTCACCCGCTCTTTTTTTTTTCTTTTCTCTTTCTTCCTCTACGTGTCCTGCACGCAGTCACCACCCCACCGCGTATTTCCCCTCACGGCGCGTGCCTCTGTCCCCACCACCCCACTCGGTGTACCTGCGGTTCGCGTCGACGCGTTTGTTCCTGCGTGTGTACGACCTAGCCTGCCCACCAAGATGTGAAGCTGTGTGTCTGTCTTTGCAAAGCCTCTCATTGTCTCATCTTGACTCGTTGTGCCTGTCAGATGGATGCCAGCCAGGTCTACTTTATCGGCGCAGGCGCTCGCAATACTGTCTTTGGTGCACCTTTCGCGTACCTTTCGCGACTTGTGCCGTCCACGCACGAGCTGTCGCTTGAACAGACCTCTCTAACTGGCGCAGGCGCCTGTCATGTAGCGCTCCGGTTCTCGCAGTCCATCGCAGCTGAGTGTGGGACATGCCTGCTGGCCATGCGGCGGTTTACCGGCCCACACTATCGACTCACACTGAATCCGACGCACAGTGGGCACGCGGCACTGCTGGCCCACGTGGCGGTGGTCGCCCCTCACACTCATCGTGACTACCTTTTGACCTGCACAGAGGTGATCATTTTGCCCAATTGCCTCACGTCCATACCGGCAGGCCTGGCTTTCCCGCGCGCAGCGCGTGGAGAGCTGTCCCGGGCTGAGCCGCTGCGATGGACAGTGGAGCTGAAGCCGAAGGCAACATGGCGAGCGCCGGTGGTGGCAGGACTGCGCATTGACTCCACAGTCTACCTCCTCCACCCCGCTAAGCGCCACCTGTGTCGGTTCTCGCTGCAGACAAGGCATCGTGGTGACATTGGCTCGGGCAGCGGCTTACGGTACTGCCCCACTCTATTTTATCACTCCTCACGCTCCACTAGGGACGGCGTAGAGGGTCTTTCCCGCACTGCGAATAAGTATTTCCGTGTCCTGTCTGGTTCGACCACACGGAAGAAGTCTTTCGAGCGTGCCGCGCTCCGTGCGGATACCAGCGCCCCCATGTCCGCTCAAGAGCTCAGTGGGATGGCTGCTGCGCTGGACGCAAGTGGTGTCTGGCATGCTCTCGAGTCCGTGCAGCTGTGCGGAATCGGTCACGCTTCCTCGTCGGTGGCAGGCGAGAAACGAGGAGACGGAACGGAACACCCAGACACAGCGCAGACGATTCCTGTCATCGACATTGAGCTGCTGTACCCTTGGTTCGAAGCGGTCCAGAAAGCCGGCGGCGCTGAGAACGTCTTCGTCGAATGGCTTTACAGTGACGACGAGGGGAGAGGCGAGGAGGCCGCCCATCCGCACCATGAGCGTCTGTGCATGTGCTTGTGTGGAAGAGACGTTGTGCTGCAACCGTACGAGGTGGAGAAACTGCGAGCCGCACCGCCACCTCTGCCTTTGGCAACATGCATTGAGCGCTTTTACGTGTCCACAACGGCCAAGGATGTGTCTCTCATCATCAGTGCTGCTGACTGTGGTGCGGTCTGCGTTGACAACAGCCTTGACGACACCGACGATAGCACGCTCGCGCAGGCGCTGATCCACGCTGGGGCGCGGCTCACACTGCCGCACTTTGGTTCCACTTACAGGATTGGCATCGTCGACGTGGATGACAAGACGATCAAGCCACTGCAACACTACTATCAACAGGACCAAGCTATTGTTTCTGCTTACCCGATCGGCGCGACACGTCAGTGAAGCGGCCCAATGTGAGCTCACCGCTCCGCACCGTTTCCCCCAGCACTTATTTCCCTTTGCTCACATGCCTTGATGGTCAACCTCTTTTCCTACTACTCGTCCGAATGCACACACTTGAGCCAAAACAAGAAACGCTACACACGGCAAGACGATGTCTCAAGTTGACGACAGACCACTGTTGACTACTGTTGCAGCGCCGTGTGATGTACAGCCGACAGAGTAACTGTTGGCGATCGTTTTAAATCGCGCTCTTTTCGCCTCCCCCGCCCGCCAGTTCCTCTCATTCTCTTCATCTACCCATCCGCTTCTCATTTTCAACAGTTCCTTCCCACGTCTCACGTCTCCGTCTTTACTGGAGGTATCTTCGATTGACACCAAGCAGCACGGAAACGCACGCACACATTATGGCGAGCTATCCAGTGGAAGGTGATTCACAGGCACCACATGAGGGGCACGATGATGACATGCGTGCTGAAGCACGCCTGACACCTGAGCAAGAAGCTCAACTCGTCGATCGACTGTACCGCGCGTCTGTTGAACGAAAGAAGGCGAAATTGGAAGAGCTGGATCGTCGGTACTATCCCGTTGCTGAACCAAAGAAGATTTCACAGGAACAACTGCAGAAGAGCGTCAGTCGTCAGGTTGACACCGAGATGCAGCTACGCCAGGAGCGCTTTCAGCAGTACAACGTACAGTCCTCCGCGTCAGCCGATAAACTGTGCACCACGAAGCAGATCTCTGAAGAGCAGCTCGCGGAGAACATTAAGCACTTGTACGACGATTCTCTAGCGCGCAAGGCGGCAAACCTCGAAGAGAGCAAGCGGCGCTACCAGTTTGACCCGTCCTCTATCAAAACGACGAAGATGCCAAAGAGTGAATTCCAGGCTTCCGTCAACCGCATGAGTAAGCCGAAGAAGACAGAGTACACGACAGACGAGATTAACAAAATATACGGCCTCGCGTGAACAGGAACGCCAAGAGTCAATTGAAAAGTCTGACCAGCGTAGTCACACCTCGCGCTTTCGTCTTCATTCCGTCTTCTCTCCACCACGACGACATGTGCTCATCGTCGGCTGAACGTCTACTTCGACGTGGAAGTATTATGTACACTATGTCGCGATGACAATGAGGTGAACGTGTCTCTGCGTTTTGTTTTGTTTTACCATGCCACTGCCCCACAAAGAGCTAAGAAGAAAAGCGAAAACAGTCTTGTCGAGGCACACTAAGCGCATCCGGTTGAGAACGACAGGTTCTCTTCACGCGCCTGGGTGCCGCTCGTCTGGCGCGAGCTGGACGCCCCCGAGCTAGGTCCGGAACGTCTTCGTCCAACTTCACACTGGCGACGGCTTGCCGACCTCGTTCTGCGGATTCGATCTCTAAATTCAGCTCTGGGCTTAGTGCAACTCGAAGACTTGCCGAACACGCAGCCATCATTCTCCCGCATTTTTTCTTCTTCGAACATCCACCAACTTGTTCATTCGAGATGCTGCCGCTTTTCGTAGTGTACCGCACTCACACAAGAGAGCAAAGACACATAGCCGGACTAGCGCTGCGCTGACATACCTTGCGATTGCCTAGACAAAGCAAGCGCCACCCCAATTCCACACACACCCACACACCCACACACTCAGATGACGGAGTCTACGTCACCGTCCATTTGTGACGTGCTGGCCACGAGCACGGCTCTGGTGGCGCCAAAGTGCAAATCAGACGAATACCGCGTGGCGGCCGATCCGCAGCGCTATCGGACGCCTGACGCTCCTCTGTTCTCGTGCCGCACGCACGGCGCGGCCGCTGTGCTCTGCACCACGGCCGGCAAGACTGGTCGCAACGGCACCACCGCCACCGTTGGCGCCACGCTCTTTTGGCTCACGTGCCCCTTTCTGAACAACCTCATCGCTCGTCTCGAGCGACACGGTGCGGTGCAGTCTGTGCGCGACTTTTTTGTCTCATACCCCTACGTCGCTCAGGCGCACATGGCCTCCCATGACATATTCGTACACCGGGCCGAGGCTGTCCTTGAACCATCACACTGGGACTTCTTCCGCACGCACTTCGTAGACCCGGTAGATTCCAGCGCGCGAAAGCACGGCAACGCGGCCGTGGCTGACCCTGTGGACATCAAGTGCCTACACGCGCTCGTTGCGCAGTACTTGGCCGGCGCTGACAACATTATTGGGCGCGTGACTGTTCAGTACATAATGCACCTGCACGCACTCCTCCCACTTCTGGAGGCCGACGAGGACGGAGATGCGAAGAGCGACGCGACTGAGCTCACAGGCGCGAAGAGGCGAACACGCGCCGACGACGCCAATGCTGCGGACTCGGCGATCAAGACGCAAATGGACGACATCGCTAATTTTCGAGCCTTTCTGGAGGCACACGTGACCCCGGACGCGCCGGCGTCCATGACGCTATCCGAGCTGGAAATCATGAGTCCCGATATATGTGAGCAGGCTCGGTGTGTCGTGGTCTTTCTCGAAGGACGGGCACCGCGCACGCGCAAGAAGCACCGTCGCAACTGAGGCCACGATGAGGGCGAGCCCAACTCATGCCTGGACTCTCCTCTTCGCTTTTTTTCCCCCTCGTGTCTGCCACGAACCTCCCCCCTCCCCCTGGCCGGGACCCCCTTTTGAGACGAGTTGGGTTTTGCTAGCCCGAAAAAGAGAAGAGAGCAAGAGCAACGTAATGAAAACGTCAGCGGCAGCACCGGCAACAGCGACGTCCTCCTGAGCTTTCTCATCACACATCACAACGCCAAGACAACAACACAAAGCGGACACGAATAAAGATCACGGACTGTTTGTACCTGTTCACTGCGCAGCGGTGTTTTCTGCTTGCTTGTGGCATTGGCGCTGCTTCCGCGCTCCAACCTTGACTTCATCCCATTGCGCACCATTTCGCGCTTCGTATTACCTCCTGCCACGTTCACTTCTCCCACGCGTTGACCTCGTCCGCATCGACACAACATCCACGACCCCCAATGACTTCCATAGTCGCGGCCCATTTTCGTTTCTGCCGACCTCGGCTCTCGTTGTGCTCCGCTCTCTGTCACTTATTGCTTTTCCCATCTCGAATGCCAGAAGACCGCGCTCGGCAGCGCAGAGATTGAACATAGACGGCTTTCGACGCAGCACCCAGCGATCGCCGATGCGCGAGAAACAAGCGTTGATTGCCGCGATCCCAGCGGCGGGTAGTGCAAGCCCTCCACCGCGACGTCCGCCGTTACACAGCGGTGCGTCGCAGCACATCACGCGAGCGTCTCACGTCGGCTCTTCCGCAGCGTCGTCCGTTCTGACGGCCCCGCGCCGCTCGCACACCTCACCGTTCCGCCGCGACAATTCCATCGTGGCGGAGCCGCCCCATATCCTGGACGACGCGCACATATCTCGTTCTCGCAGCGCGGCCATCGTGGCACTTGGACCAATTCTCGCGTGGCACTGGACACGTGCTGAGCTTGCCGACATTGTCCGCGCCTTGGGCCGGCTGCGTGCAGAGGCAGAACGCCGACTGCGGCTTCAGTCTGTCGGCAGATGGCTGAGGTGGGCAGCACAGAAGCGCGCGGCACGCATCTTGTATGAAGCCGTGTGCTTGCCGCACTATGAGCGTCTGGCACACGCGTATTTTTTGCGCTGGCAATCATTGGGGGTCGCCCGCGCAGTGGCCTCTCGGGAGTTCCACAGACACACACTGCTCTCGACGTGCTTTCAAAGGTGGCTCACACAGCACCGCATGGCCGTGTGCATGCACACGTGTGCGCGCTCACGGGAGCTGTCGTGCCTGTCGTGTCTCATGCGTGTCTGGCATCAACGTACGCGCCGGCGCATGCAAATCAAGCGTTTGGCTGCCGTTCGCGTCAGCGCTGACGTCCGACTCGCACAGCGTGCCGTGTACCGGTGGCTTCTTTGGACTCTCACCCCCCGCCTCACGACGCGACTTCTCGAGCGCGTCGCCTTGGCGCATGCGCAGCGTGTCTTTGAAGACTGGCAGCGTGTGACGCTTCTTCGCGTCCAGTTACGCACGCTCACCATTGACACATGTCGCCTGCACGGTCGTCGCGCCTTATCCCTATGGAGCCTCTGGGCTGTGCGCCGCCGCCAAGCTCGGCAACTGGCACGGGAGAACACGATTCGTCACGCGCGGCTGGTCTGGTGCCGTTGGCTGTTGAACCACCGTCGACACGTTCAGCGCCGTCGTCGCGGCGAGCTCACTCTGTGAATGCAGCTTCGCGTCCTCGACGACGCATCGCTTTCTTCTTCGATCTCTCATCTCGTTGCTTTCTCTCTGTGGCGTGGTCAGCTCATCACCCACACCTTTTACAAACGCGCTTTTTTCTCGATCTGTTTTTCACTCAGAGTCATCAAATAGCAGGTGCTTCTTGCTGTGCATCTGCCGTCCTTAGCCTTTTGGGAGTTACTCAGGGACAATAGCGGAGTTTCCTCTTGTGCTCACCATGACGTGGCCCTCTCCTTGTCCCCCACCTCCTCCTTTGCTGGCTGTCGCAAATCTTTCGTCGCGCGCTTACACACACCCTCTTTCCCTTGTCTTACTCGCCCCGAACTATCTATATCCGTGCACGTTCTTGGGCTTCACATGGACACGCGTCTAGCATACTTCAGTCTTTTTTTTCTTCTTCCCATTTTTTTTTTTTCTGGTTTCCGTCTCAGATCTACCACTGATCCCCATAACAACCCCCCCTCCACACGCGCAGGTATTTCATTTATGTCTCTCGTGACGAGTATCGTGCAGCAGATGCTAGAGCATCCGTTCCACGTGCTGTTGGAGATTATCTTCGCAGTTGCCTTTGCCTACGTCGTGCTGCAACGCAAGCGCGCACGCGATGCCGTCGTGGCTGAGGCCGCCAAGAAGGCCGCCTTGATGCCGTCCCTTGAGGAGCAGGAGCGGCGCCTCGCAGCGTTCAAGTCCGTACCTTTCCAAGAGGAATCGACGATTACCTCCACAGTGCCCGTGGCTGACTACAAGGGCACCCACGAAATCCTCGCTCGCAACGGTTGCCACGTCACTGTGAGCGGCGGCACCTTCACGAAGCCGACAGAATGCATTGATCTGGCCACGTACGACTACCACTCCTTCTCCACGAACCCGGAGGTGGTCGAGTGCGCCAAGAAGACCGTCATGGCGTACGGCGTGGGAAGCTGTGGACCGCGTGGTTTCTACGGAACCGTGAAACCTCACCTTGATGCGGAGACGGACATCAAAAAGTTCATGAAGACGGACGACGCGGTGGTGTACAGTTTCGCCTACGCCACCGTGGCCACTCTCATCTCTTGCTTCGGCTCGCGTGGCGATTATCTGGTCGCAGACGAATGCGTGTCGGCACCTGTCGAGGAGGGCTGCCGCCTCTCGCGCGCGAACCTGTCGCACTACCGCCACAACGACATGGCTGACCTGGAGGCCAAGCTCAAGGACATTGTCCAAAAAGACGATCCCAAAAAGCCGAAGCGTCGCTTTGTCGTAACGGAAGGCGTCTTTTACTCGCTCGGTGATGTCTGCCGCCTGCCCGAGACGGTGGCGCTGTGCCGCAAATACAAGTTCCGTCTTATCCTCGAGGACAGCTACGGCATGGGTGCGCTGGGCAAGACGGGCCGCGGTACACCCGAGCACTTCAACATACCAACCTCCGCGGTTGACGTGTACGTGGGCAGCCTGAGCACGTCGCTTGGCATGGTGGGTGGCTTTTGCGCGGGTGGAGTGCAGATGGTGGACTACCAGCGTCTCAGTGCGGCGGCGTACGTCTTTTCCGCGTCACTGCCTCCCTACGTGACGGCGTCCGTGTCAACCGTGCTGAGCATTCTCGACCGCGACACAAGCTACGTGAACAATCTTCAGAAGAATGCACAATCCATGCGCGCGGCCCTGCGCGACGCTAAGCTGGACGCGTCGCGTATTGCTCTCGTGGAAAGCATCGACGACGTGTCCCCTCTGCTGGTTCTCCAGCCCACGCAGTCGTACATTGAGGAGAAGGGGGTGACGCACGTGGCCAATCAGATCCAGCGTGTTGTCAACGCTTGTGAGGGGTCGAACGTTCTTGTCCTCCGTCACGTGTACACGACGGACGAGCCGACAAAGAATGCACCTGGGCTGCGCGTGGTCGTGAAGAGCTCACTAACAGCCGAAGAACTCGCCAGTGCAGCGCGCACCATCGCCGAGGCCGTGAAGGCAGAGTTTTAACAGCGCAGCGGCCTCCGCGTCCCTGCCTCGTGTCGGCGTGCCTGTCATACCCTCTGGCAACCGACGGCAGCATCAACAACAACAAAAAAAAAATTGAACAGAGAGATGTACACCCCAGTCCGTACACACAAATACACACATGGCCACACACGAGCGCGCGCGGACTTCCTAGTATCGCTACCAAGGACAAGATTCCGCAAGCCCGCAAGTGGACACACTCGCACTTGACAGCAGTCGGGGTGCAGCACCGACGACAAACGACCAGACGCGCGGCGCAGTGAAAGGAGACTGTCTCTCGTGTCGAATGTGGGAGATGCTCAGCGTACTCCGGGCAGGGTCACGAAACATGGCAGTAGTGAGAGGCTGGGCAGAACTGGTTGGGCGTTTTGTTGTATGGAAGAGTCCGTCAAAACAGACTCCGACTTCATCCACACTAGATGTTGTGGATGATACTTGTTACCGTCTACTACGTCTCTCCGCCGCCTGCCACTCGACTCGTGTGTCCAAACTGTACGGTGACTGGGCCTATCCCCTATGGCTATGTGTGCATATGTGTGTGTGTGTGTGTTTGTGTTTGTGCGTTCGTCTGCGCGCATACGATGAGCAAGTTTCTGTCTTTTTCTCTTTTCCTGTCCTGCCGTTCCTCATTTTTTTTTTTTTACACGAATGTGCACCGTCTCCGTTGTGCACACACGCGCTTGCTTCGTTTCCGCTCCTTGTGTCGAACTCGTGGGCCGCTGTGTCATGCCCGCAAGGCGAGGTATAGAACAGGCAGTGAGTCGTGTCGTGAAGTCGTGTAAATCTCAATGGTGTCGCAGTCGCTCTCCTTTGTTCTTCCTTTAGCAAACAACAAAACAACAACTACGCGAAGATACACAACGCCGAAACCGACGACGATAGGTGTGACCTGCCGCCCACTTCTTTCCTTTTGGAACCGCTCGCAGGTGCCCTTTGTACACCTAACTGCATGCGGTCTAACATGTGCGCACTGACGGCGACTCAGCCATGCGTGCAACACGCGCGTCAGAAGCGGCGACGTCCCTACCGCTTCTTTTTGTTTTTCCCTACTCTCTGCGAACCGTCTGCCCCCCCCCCCCCCCCGTAACCTCTCATCCCACATCCTGCAACACACGCCCTTTATCCGTACACCGCTTTCTATGCGCACTGTGTTGAACACGCCTTCTTTTCTTGGTACGTCTCTGGTTCAAGACGAGCGTCCTAGTCCGACTGTTCGTTCGTACCTAATTTTTTTTTTTCCTTCATTCTTTCATTCCTTCATCTTTTTCTTTCTTTCAAAGCCCTTTTCCGATCTCTCGACAACACCCTCTGTGGTCGTGTTTCTCACTACTGTGCTTTCCCCACACTTCCCGCTATTGTACAAAAGAAAAGTGTGGCACACGGTGTGGCAGAAGTCCTCACCCTGCACCTACCGCTGGAAGTAGACAAAAGCCGAGAACGCACTGTGCACACACGAGCCCAAACGGCTGACTGCGTTCTCGCCACTACTCTCATATTTTCCGATCCCCACACACGTATATATATATATATATATATAGTGAGCCGCCAAGGCTCTCTTCTTTTATTCTTTTTTTCCCTTTTTGTCTCTTGTGATCGCCTTTTTGCTTTCCTCTGTTACACATGTCAGTGATGGACAACAACGCTCGTGCAGTAGCGGATGAGCTCCCAACCGCTATTCGCCTAGGAGACATGTCCTTGCACTCGGCGACCTCAAGCCGCAGCGTTGACATACACGGTGAACGACGGGCTACCGACAGCTCTCTGCACGCGTTCTTCTTTGTCGGCGAAGTGGACAAGACCAACTCTCCACGTGCACAGAAGTCAAAAAAACCAGGTGGCGTCCCACCAGCGCGCTTCATTTGGTATTACTCACCCCTGGCGGACTTTGAGAAGAAGCGGTTGCGCGTGGAGGAGTCGGTCGTGGCGGCGGCGGTGAGCGCGGCGCTCAACCTCTGTGCAGCATCGAACAAGAAGGCCTCCGCCATGGCGAGCTCTCCCAGGATGCCACAGGTGTACGTGCGCGTTGGTAAGACATCCACTTTTCGCAAGTACGAATATGTGGTGGCTTCTCCCGTCGAAGGCGCACTGAAGACCATGCCCAACGCCCTCGTGGCTGAGACACCGAAACACAGTGCGGCAGATGCCACACCGCCTCGGTTGGAGAGCGCCGACCACGCGTTCGCCCCACAAGAGCTCGATCTGTCACTCACCTCCTTGCCCACCACTCCATCGCGACGCTCGCCTAGTCCGTCGTCTATTTCGCCTCTTGCCCAGCGTCTGATAGTGCCCTCCGGTTTACTGACGACAGAGCACTGCGCTGGAGAGCACACACACGAGGGTGGAGTCGGCGCCGAGCGCTCCGCCACCGTGACGGTGGATGTCTACCGGTCTATCGAAAACGGCTTTGAGACGTCCTCCGTCAGCGACCAGACATATGCGGAGGCGGGCATGATGGAGCTCCCACAACACCCACCGAGGCAGATGCGCGGCAACACCAGCCGCGTCGCAGGTAGCGGCGCTGGCGTCTCTGGCGGGAAGCCGTTCACACCATTACGCGACCGTGTTGCTCCGTTCACGAATGGCCGCCTCTCCCGTCGCGGTAGTGCGTTCCGCCACCGCGCTGCGGAGGAGGGCGGCTCTAGTCGCACAGTGGACACACTGATACTCGGTGGGCCCATTAACGATGCGGCCTTGGGAGCCAAGACCATAACCCCCAGCCCGGGCGGCAGCTCCACGCCATTCTTGTCGTGTTCCATGGGTCGTGCCAACTCGTTTCAGCTTAGCACCTCGGTCACCACATTCGGCAATATTAGTGGGACCGCAACCAATGGATGGATCGTGAACACAGATGACGGGCTTTATGAGGGCACTGAGCAAGACGGCCTCATAGTACGCCCCTCGCTCTCGCGCTCACAGCCCAGTCAGGCTGTCGTTCATCCGCGTCCACCTCGCCTTGTTTCCCCACAGAGTGAGGTGCGACGGGAAACCACGGTGTCACACCTTGCGAAGACCCTTTTTCACGCACCGTCTGCACCAAAAGAGAGGCGGCAGCCGCGCCGCCCCCAGCACACCACACCCACAGCGAGTGCATCGAGCGAGTCCACAGTCCCTTGTCTCAGCGATGTGTAGTGCGCGGTGGGTCTACATGCCCTACCGCACCCGTTTCCCCCTCCTCCAAGCGTGAGTGTATATATGTATATGTATATATATATACACGTACCTCGTGGTCCTCTCGTCCCCCCCTGCCTAGCAGCTGCGGATGTCGATCTGACACACTTGAGCACACACACATACACATGCACGGAAGGGGACGACAACTGCACGTGATCAGGTCAAAATGCAGCGTGGCCTTCTTCCGCGCTGCAATACTCGTGCGTGCGCACAAGGCATAGGCAGGCACACAGGCACACCACAAACGATGCATGTGAGGTGTCTGCGTCGACAAGACGGACCACCCGCAGGCCTGCAGGCGCAGAAGGTAAAAACATAATGCCCATGCTGTGATGGAGGTAGGACGCACCAATTTGCACATGTCATTCTCACCCTTGCTCACCGCAGATCATCGTTTGTTTTCCTTGTATGTGCTTTTTCTCTCTCTTTCGCTTACCCACATGCGTATGTATCCCAGAGTTTTTTTTTTTATAAACCTGTGGCGTCTCATCTTACTCACCTTTTCTCTGCACATTTTTTTTTTTTTTTGCAAATTGATCTTCTCGTTGTTCGTTCTTGTTTCATTCTATTCTAACAGCCGCTGCGCTTTCTTTATCTCGTTTTCTCCCCTTTATGGACGTAGAAGCCATCCACCGTACTGTGGCAACCACAGTCGTTCTTTTTTTTCTTTTTTGTATACCGCTCCCGTACAGCACACTCAGACCTTCACGCACCGCCACAGCTAGACAGTGATGACCGTGCCTTGCTAACGGCAAACAAAAGGAAGACAGCAAGGGGTACTTGCAACGATGGCCTTGTGCACATTTCGCTGCACACGTGTGTGCTGAATGACTCGCGTATATGGCGTGTGCCTTCTGCTGGAACCCGTGAGCACCCACGCGTTTCAGAAAGGGGTGTGTTAACCCCTTCCATTGAGGTCAAGTGGTTCTAGTCTAAGCGTAATGACCTGTTGTGCCCTCCGTTTTTTTTTTTCCAATGGGGCTCGTAGCAATGTCAACTAGTGTGAGACACATTCTGGCGAACCGCACAGCTGCAAAAAAAAAAAAAGCCCTTGATCATCGCAACATGGTTCCCGTTTTTCAACTTTGATGTTCCCCTTTCTCTCTCTCTTCCCTGCCATTTTTCTGTACGCTTTTACATCGCTGTCACTCATCGGAGGTGAAACAGGAACCTGACTACCTTTTCCTTTTTTTTTTCCCTTTGCATCTTCTCCTTTACCTCGCCTCGCCTGGAGATACCCAGCTGCTGGTGGCTTTTGTACGCTTGAGCACTTACCTTCTGTGCGTGTCTCTGCGCGTGCAACATATTGAGAACGTCTTCTGTCTGCTCGCCCCAATGTCGTATGGAAGTGGCCAATTTTCCGCGTCGCCTGTGGACTTCAGTCGCTTTTTGCAGATGACGCGGTCGTCGTCGCGCAGTCTTTCTCCGGAGCGTGAGTTAAAGCAAATGCTCTCACACGCCCACAGGCCACAACCGCGGACGAGCAAGTCCACTGCACACGCCCGAGGTACAAGCGCGCGTCCTGTTGCCGAGACAGCAGCTTCCGCCGCGGCGACGAGCTTTTCGAGACAAGCACCGCTTCTCGATCACTCTGACTCCCGTTCGACAAGCGGCGATGCCGCAGCATCGGCACCGGCAACGCTCGCCAGTAGTAGTCATCATCTCTCCGATCGCACACATCCGTTTGTCAGCGACGTGGACGCGGACGCGGAGCGGAGCCACTCCAATTCGGTGGTCGTCTCTGCGGCTCTGCAGTGGCAGTACGGCAGCCCGCTGTACTACCCGGTGACCAAGGCTTTTTACTGCTGGAACGGCCATACACTGTGCGCCAAGCGCCGCGGTGAGTACGGCGATCTGGAAGGGGTCAGCTGTGATTTCTGCGGCTTCACGCACTGGCTCGAGGAGACGCCAGATACCACCGCGGACGTCCGGACAGCCACAAAGTCCACATCCCGCAGCAGCCGCAGCCGGAAAACACGGAAGGCCACAGCGGTCAAGGAGGAAGCAAAGACAACGGAGAGCGCTTCGCCGACTCCGTCGGAAACGATCTTCTACCACTGCGACAGCTGCGGGGTCGATCTCTGCGTGCAGTGCCTTCAAGAAGTCCGCGAAGACGAGCGCTATCATGTCCCATGTATGAAGTGCCTCAAGTGTCACGAATACGTCGCTTCACAGAACGCGGCCGCTCATCGCTGCGTTACAGCGACGGCGACAGCACCTGTCACGCCCTCCCAGGCCACGTTAGTGATGGCATCGCTGAAGCCGGAGGAGCGAGCGTCGATTCTCAAGGTTGACCGGACACCGACAACTGTCAAGGTGGAGGCGGAAGTTGACCTGCTTAGCGCCGCCTTGCCAGTCGTGACAAAGCTGTCTCGCACGGATTCCCCTGTCAGTGCTCAGCGCCGCAGCACCTCGCTGCAGCCTCAGACGGTGACCAAGGGCCGAAGTGGGCGGCCTCGCGCTTCCGATCGCGCGTCCCCACGGCGCAAGGCCGCCAAGTTGGAGACGGATGTTGCTGACACACTGGCCTCGACAGAGTCGGCTGCACCACCACCACCGCCACCACCACGCAAGGGTCTATGGGCTGTCCGTGTCACCACTCGTACACCAGCGGAGAAGGCAGAGGCGGTGCGTCTGGCCGCCGAACAGGGACTGCCGATCGCAGAGGAGGGGCCGAAGAAGCGTGAGTTGGTCTTCTATCTGCCCACGCGTCTCGCGGCCGAGAAATGTGCCGGACGCGCGCGGGAGTCAGGGCTGGAGGCGGTGGTACAAAAGAACGTCTGAAGAGGCCCCCGTACCCGTCATGCATCCCTCTCGCGCGCTCCGTTTGTGCCAAGAGCGCCATATCCGCGCGTTTTGGCTTGTCATCACTGTCATTGTTTCTTCTGTCTTCTTCCTTCTTCGTTACTTTTTTTCCCTTTTCCCATTTTTCTCGTTGGCACTTTGCACGCCGTCCTAGCTGCTGTTGTCTGCTGTCTTCCCCTGCGCCACAGCTCGTTGAGGCCCGTTTATGTCAAGATGTGCCCTTGACACCAAAGAATAGGACATTGGGAAAAAGGTGAAACACAAAATCATTACCTCGTCACCTTCCTACGACGGCACCGCTGGTGCGCGTTCATGGACGTCGCTGCACGTGTATCACGAGAACATGTCACGTCGTGGCGCTGGCACCCAACCTGATGGACGTGCGGCGCGAGGAAAACAAGAAAGAATGAACACCGGGTGCACTCGCGTACATGAGGTCCGCTTTGTTCTCTCCGCTACGTGCTGCTCTGCGACGCTCGTATCTGTCGACACGTGCGTGACTGCGTGTAAGTGTGTGTGTGTGTGTGATCTCGCTGCATGTCATCGCCTCCAGTCTCGTCTCTCCCTTCTGCTCCCAGTGACGTCCTTGACTGCCGCACAGAGCGTGCTTTTGTTCGTCGCCGCTGTGGGAGCTCCTTTTCCTTTCTCCCTCTTCTTCCTTGCTCTTCGTGTCGCAGCCGTGAGCCCACGGAAGCGCTAAGGCCATACCGCAACCGTGAATTGGCCCAAAAAAAAAAAAACACACACACACAACAAAAAAACAAAGGAGAGGAAGCAGCTGCAGCAACGGCACAACGTCAGCTACGCATTTCTTATGGCCGTTGTCGAAGTTGGTACGTTCCACGTCCGCGCAGGCTATGTGGGCGACATCACATGCACAGCGTCGTTGCCGGCATGGCAAAACCGCGCGTCGCCCGATGAACTCGACCTGCTGTCACTACTTCGAAGCACTTCCTACTCAGCGTCGACGCCGGCCTCCTGCTCTGCTGCACAAGCGTCGAATGAGGAAGAGACGAGCGGGGCCTCTCTGCTGCCTTTGTGGACGCTGCGTAGTTTACACGATTACCCAGAAGAACACGTGGCCCACCTCAGAGCGATAAAACATTCTTTTCTCAGCTGCAGTGAAGAGACACCGCTCATGCTGGTGCTGCCCGAGGCGTGGTTCGCAGAACTAGGTCTATTGGAGGGTATGGTGTCCCTCCTGCTTGAAGACCCGAGCTTGACGCGCGCTGTGTATCTCTGTCGACCAAGTGTGGCGTGGACCCTGTCCTGTGGCCGCACGTCGGCTGTCGTTCTGGACGTTGGGCACAGCCACACCACGGTCGCGGCGGTTATGGACGGCTACGCCTTGCGTCAAACGGTGACAAGCACGTCGATTGGCGGCGCCGTCGTCACCACCCAGTACGAGGACATGCTTCGCGCGAACGCCTTTTTACCTGCCACGGTTGACCGTTGCTACAGCGCCGCAGACGGCTTTGACGACGCGGTGGTCCGCGGCATTCTCGCGCGCGCCACGGCTGCTAAAGTCAAGCACGCCTTTGGTTATGTTTATGCCAGTGCCGACACGCCTGCGCCAGCACCTTCAATTCATTTCAAGGCACCGGATGGGTCAACACTCTCCTTATCCGATGAGCAGCGTGCGGCGCCGTTCAACATCTTCTTCCACAGCCCAGAGAATACCACATTCCGGCACGCCAAGCTCGGTGACGTGCCACCGCTGAGCGTGGCGGAGATGGTCTCGCGCTGCAAAAGCAGTGTGGACCCCGAGTGGCAGCTCCAATCCGTGCATCACATTCTCGCGGGGGCGGGCTCGCTTGTGCCGGGCTTCAAGGAGCGCGCGGTGGCTGAACTTAAGGACAAGGACTCGTCGTACTTTCGGTACGAGCGAGACAACGCCATTACCACGGCGAAGCATGTGGACGGTGCGTGGTCGGGTGCGTCTCTGGCAGCATCCAGCTCCGCATTCGACTCCCTTTGGATCACGCGCACGGACTGGGCGGAGCAGGGTGAGTCATGCCTGCGAAGGCTATTCTTTTGAGGCGACGCGCGCCACACTGTGCTACGGTGTGGCGTTACGCGTCCCTTGCACGTGCGCAGAGACACGCATGGAGCTGAACTGCCTTGTTTTTGTTTTTTTGCGGTTGCCGTAGCTCTTCCACCTCCCTTTTTTCCTCAATCCCCCCTCCTCTTCACTCAGACTACATACATCCTCAGAACGAAAAACGACACACACACACACACACACATACAGAGGAAAACCCAACTGCGACACCATTGAGATGATGAGTCTGTTTAGCCATGAGCGGGTGTGTGCGAGGGAGGTACACACACAGCTCATTTTCTTGCTATTTGGCACTGAACAGAGATCCTTTATCGGTCGGTGCTCGAAATGACATGATACTCAATCCATCGGCGTGCTTCCCCATCGTTCATTTTCGGATCGCAATCTCCCATCTCTGCGCCATCACGTCCCCTCCTCCCCTCCTCACTCTTCCTTGCACGCACACGTGTTTCCCTTGCTCACGTTCACACGGGTCTCTCTGCTTTTCTTTTTTTTTTTCCCTTTCCCCCGCTACTACTGGCGCTCATCCTCTATGGGTGGATCGGTGTATACATGAAGTATGGAGAGAGTCTGCCAAGTCCAGCCACCCTACGCTTGAATTTATTCTTGCTGTTTTTTTTTTTTTTTGAAATACGTCTAGCCCCCCCCCCCCCGCCAATGAAGATCAAAGTCATCAACCCTAACACCACGACAGCGTTTACGGACAGTCTCCGCGTTGTCACTAATGACGCCAAGCGTGCGGATACCGAAATTTTGTGTGTGAACCCGAAAGAAGGCCCAGTCTCCATTGAAGGCTTCTACGACGAAGCACAGGCCATTCCGCATGTGCTGAACGAAGTCATCAAAGGTGTTGAGAAAGAGGGCGTCGACGGCTTTGTCATCGCGTGTTTTGGTGACCCTGGTGTGCTGGCGGCACGCGAGATCACGAAGAAGCCCGTGATTGGTATCGCGGAGGGTGCGTTCCACATGGCAGCCTTGGCAGGTGCGAGCTTCACAATTGTCACGAGCGCACCACGCACACGTCTCATGTCTGAGCACCTGCTGGATCGCACAGGCTTTGCGCACCAGTGCCGCTCCGTGCGCACGACACCGATACACGTGGTGGATTTGGCCACCAATCCAGGCCCCACGATCGAGTCTGTGGTACAGGAGTGTCTGCGTGCCCGTGAAGAGGACCACTGCGAAGTGATTGTGCTTGGCTGTGCAGGCATGTCCGCCTACAAGAGTCAGATTGAGGCTCGTGTCGGCATGCCTGTGGTGGATGGCACGGTGGCGGCGCTGAAGCTGTGCGAGGCCATGGTGGATATGAAGCTGTACACGAGCAAGCACTGTACCTTTGACTATCCCGTCGGCTGGAATCGCACACGTGATTGAGCACGTGAAGACGTCCCTTGCGGCACAGCCTTTCACTCGTCCCACGTTTTCGTTTTCTCCTCTTCTCTCCCTTATCGTCGCTCTAGTTGTGTGTGTGAGAGAGTTGAGAAGGGTAATCACTCTCATTACCGAAACAAATGAATCGCCACACACTGTCAATTAAGGCGGCGCGCTTACGTGATCATCGACCGTCTCCTGGATCATGTGCATCATTTATGAAAGCGTGACAAGGAACAAAAGCAAACAAAACATCTGACGAAACTATCAGTTCTCGTTTACTGTCAGTGGAGGTCGGTGCGTAGCGCGTTTTTTTCCCTTCGAGGGGCTTCACGTCAAATTAGCTGGCTCTGGCACCTGTCTACCTGAACCACCACTTCTCTTCCTGCTCATCGTCTCTTTGTTCCCCCTCTCCTTATTCGGTACTCACCGCGCAGTTCTTCATCTTTGTTCAGTTCCACGGCGCTCGCTGTCCTGTCCACACACGCGTAGGCTGGCGCGGAGGCATAAGTTGAAACAAAAAATAAAACACGATGAAGCTCGGAAAGTCGATCGCTGTGCAGCAAAAGCTGCGTTTGGAGCGGCAGCGCATGTACATGCGCGCGCTGCAGGAGAGCATCCCTGATGCGCACACACAGCTGCGCGGTGTCCTTCGTGGAAGTACTTCGAGCTCACCGCGGCTGGCCGATCAGGCAGCAACGCTGTCACTGCCCCGCGACTGGCTCAGTGGGGCCTCCGAGGCGCTCGTCAGCTCGCTGGACGGCGTGGTACCGCGCAGTGCTGTGCGAGACACGGACTGGTTTCTTAGCTCCCTGCTTCATCCGAGCTTTCTCCGGCTTCCCCCGTCGCAACAGTCCACAGCACAGAGTCGCGACAGTCTTCGCCGCCTCCGCCAGCGCTACGCCATGCCACCGGAGCTCATCCTTTGCGGCACAGCAAGCTTGCGGCTGGCGCGGGAGGCTGTTGGCGCTGTCAACACCGCAGCCACGACTTTCGCAAAAGTTGAAGAGTCGGCATCACGATTCGACAACCGCGCGATGTCGGAGCGCGCAGCAGACTCGCGTACCTCCCCACGCGCGCATGCCGTGACGCCAGCCGATTTGGCGTCCTTTCCCGTTCGCTCTCATCGACAGCGATGGATTCTCTTCGATCCAAGCCTCGCGCAGAATGCACGTACGGAGTCTGCCGCACATGGTGACGGCGTACCACCGGAGGTGCTCGTTACAGCCGAGACAGCGTTGTGTGGTGCCATTGCACTGACCTGTGGGCCGGAGGTCTTGTTCGCCTACCTCGACCGCTGTATGGCTGACGTCCCTTCAGTCACCGCGACGCCGTCATGATCTACGGAGACCTTTGATTGACGCGGGAAGTCCTTTCACAGTGCATCGCTGTCCGTGGGGGTGCGGCGGCGGCCGCGTGCACAGGGCGAAATCGTCCTCATTCGCTCGCGACACAACGCCTCCATTTCTCTGGCCCCACCCTTCCACCGTGACGTGAGTGCGTCACTGGTGCTACTCTTCACAACCACATTGGTACAAACGTGTGAAAAACAAGAATACTGCCTGTTAACGCTGTGAAATAAGCCAACGGCGAGCGAGTAAAGAGAAGGCGCACACAATTCGTAAAAAAACAAAACACGACCGTGAGTCATCAGGAATCGGGCGAAACAAAAACAAAGTCTAGCCACAAATTCGTGTGTCCTCTGGGCGTTGAAAAGTAGTTGCGCTTTGTGTTGAACACGATCCCGACTGCTTCTCTGCCACCTGGTCTCCTCCTTTTATCCTTTCATGCCAGGCCTGGCTGAATGTGTCTCTATCCATCCATCATCACTTTTTTCGCTTCTTCCTTCTCAATCCTTATTGACACCTCTGCTGCTTCTCGTGGTATTGTAATTCTCACTGACGGGGATCCTTCGTTGACGTTTTTCGCGCCGAAGCGCTTCATTGCAAACACCACTCCCAATCAACCCATCCTCAGAGTACGATCAAACAGACCTTTTAACATCTTTCTTTTTCGCACACAGACACGAACCCCAACGTCAACAAAATCAAAATACACACATATACACACATAATCTTGGCCGGTAAGAAATAGCCATCTTGTTTTTGAGCATTTTCAAAAGAATCAAAACAGTAAACCGTCTTGTTAGCACCAAAGCTTCACTTCGACTCTTTTCTTTTCTCTCTTAACTCTCAGCAAAGCTTTTTTAAACCTTTTCTCTTTCGTCTTTTCAACTCTCATCATGAGGTCTGAATCGGAAATTAAGGTCCTTGTAGACCAGTGGCTGTCATGGGATCGGAACGCCGAAACCCGTGCAGAAATTGAGAAACTGTGGGCGGCCAAATCGTTGGCGGAGCTCGACAAGCTTCTGGGCTCACGCATGGAGTTCGGCACGGCTGGTCTCCGCTCGCGGATGGGAGCGGGCAACTCCCAAATGAACCACCTGACCATCATTCAAACAGCCCAAGGCCTCGCGGCGTACCTGCATGCCTCCTTCGATGCAGCCGCACTTGCCGAGCGCGGCGTGGCCATCGGATTCGACGGCCGTCACCACAGCAACGAGTTCGCGGGCCTCACAGCGGCGGTTTTCAAGGCAAGCGGCATCAAGTCGTACCTGTACGACCGTGTGGTGCCCACGCCGTTCGTACCTTTTGCCGTGCTCAAGTACCACTGTGTGGCGGGCGTGATGGTAACGGCGAGTCACAACCCTAAATTTGACAACGGCTACAAGGTCTACTGGGAGAACGGCGCGCAGATTGTGTCTCCGCATGACAAGGGCATCGCCGATGCGATTGAACAGAATCTGGAGCCCAAGGCCTCTTCATGGGAGATGTGGAAGGGGGACGTCAACCCCTTCACGCCAATGTATGACGCTTACTTCTCCGAATTCCAGAGCAAATACAAGCGCCAGAGCACGGCCGCCCCTATCAAGTTTGTGTACTCGGCGATGCACGGCGTCGGTGCTCCATTCACGATGCACGCGATGCAGCTGATGGGCGTCCCGCAGGACCATCTCTTCTCGGTCAAGGAGCAGGAGCTGCCCGATCCCGAGTTCTCGACCGTGGAGTTCCCGAACCCTGAGGAAGGAAAGACGAGCCTGCAACTGTCCACGGCACTCGGTGATCGCAGCGGCGCAACCGTGATCCTCGCGAACGACCCCGACGCTGACCGCCTCGCGCTCGCTGAAAAGCGCAGTGACGGCACGTGGCGCCTCTTCAACGGCAACGAGATGGGCGCTCTGTTCGGCTGGTGGAGCGTGACGCTTGCGAAGCAGCAGGGTAAAGACCTCTCGCGGTGCTACATGTTTTCGTCCACAGTGAGCAGCAGTGTACTCGGGGCCATCGCAGCCAAGGAAGGTGCCAAGTTCGAGGACACGCTGACCGGATTCAAGTGGATGGGCAGCTGCGCGGAGGCGTGCATGCGTGCGGGTAAGGGCGAGGTGCTTTTCGCCTTTGAGGAGGCTATTGGCTTCATGTGGGGCGATCAGGTGTTTGACAAGGACGGCGTCCGCGCGGCGGCGGTGATGGCGGATATGGCAAACTTCCTCTGGGACACCGAGAAGCGCACGCTGAGTGATCAGCTGGACGAGGTGTACAAGATGTATGGCTACCACTTCTCCAGCAACTCGTACGTGATCGCACGCGACCCTGTCAAGGTGGCGCAGATGTTCGACGAAATCAAGGGCACCGGCCCGACCGCCACACGCCAGGGCTACCCCACGACTGTCGCCGGGGCGAAGGTCGAGCACGTCCGTGACCTTTCCACTGGTCTCGACACGCGTCAGCCGGACCAAAAGGCCACCCTGCCACTGTCCAAGTCCAGTCCGATGATCACCTTCTATTTGGATAACGGCGTGAAGCTGACCATCCGTGGAAGCGGTACCGAGCCAAAGCTTAAGTGGTATACAGAAATGGTGACTGCAACTCCCTCTGGACGCACCGTCGTTCAGCGCATTACCGCACAGGCCGTGAACGAGCTGGTGCAGCCCGAAAAATTCGGATTCCAGCGCCGCAAAGAAGACATTGAGGCTGCGGCGAATTTCTAAAAAAATTCTTCTTTTTTTTTTCTTCAGCGAGGAAATGAGGGTGGCGGAGACAGTGGCGGCGAGACACGAAGAGCGCCAATCGCTCATTTGATTCTAACGAATCGTGTGCCCACCCCTTTACCCTCTTTGTACTCGTGTGCCCCTTCTCTTTGTTCGTTCTTCTTTCCCGTTTCTGACAACTTCTTCCCTCAAAAAAATTTTTTTTTTGCGCTTTGCGTCAACACACTGTACGGTGTGGCTCTCGTCAAGCGCCGTCAGAACACTAACACTAGCAAACAAAAGCGCGGCGACAGCGCCGATCATTCAAAACATTTGTTCTAGCTTCACACGAAGATGTGTCGTCTTGTTGCCCCACAAGGTGACGTCGCGGCCTTGTTCCGAGTCGCTTTTGTGTGAGCGAAATGACCTATTGTCTTCTCTTTCTTCCCTTTTTCCCCCTTTTCTTGTTTGTTTTTCGTATATCAGCCTTTATTTTCGTAAGCAAGTGTATATCTCACTCCGCTCAAGTCTATACGCCGACAGTTTTCCGTGATGACACGTACTCTGGCAGAGTACGCTGCACCAGGAAAGAGACTCGCTTACAGGACTTTCTGCACTCAGTCTGTGTCTTACAACTTCCCACACTCACTTCCATCGTTTCTCGTCTCATTCGCCTCGCTATCTCTCTCATTCCGTCGTGTTTCTGTTCGCACCCGTGCTTGCTCACAGTGAGCACCGCAACTCACACGCTTGATTTTTTTCCCCTCCTCTCGCTCCGTGCTCGCCTCACGCATCGAGAGGGTGTCGCTTGCTTCCTGTTGCGTTTTCAGCTTTTCTTGCATCCAGTCTTTCTTTAATTTTCTCTTTTCGCTGTTCTCGCGTCCAGCGATCTGCTTTTCTGCAACTGCTAGTGACCATGACGGGACGCTTACCATCCAAGGTGATCCCCGGTGCGCAAGGCTCGTCCGCGAGTGCGACCCGGCCTTCAACGGTGCTGCATAACTTCGCCTATGCCTACCACCAGAGCGCGCAGTACGGCCCGCACGACTTGCTGGCGTGCGTCAACAGTGGCGGTGACGGCGCGACCATTCTCATCTACGACATGAACAGCGTGCAGCTCGTTCAGACACTGACAAGCGGCGTGGCCCCTTCCTGCAACATCACGTGTGTGCAGTGGCTTCCACCAGCGCACTCCTTCATGCAGCACGGTGTGTTTCTCATTAGCGGCAACGAGCGAGGCGAACTTCTGTATTGGGATGTGACCGCCGGTGTTCCTCTGCAGCGCCTGGTTATCCCGTGCCGGCAGCCTGTGCACATGCTCCAGCTACTGGGCGCGGAGCGTATCCTCGTTGTAACCAACACGGCCAGCACGTATGTCTACCACACGCATCTTGTGGACCCTACACCACTGGCAGCCAAGGCTAGCGAGTTGCCGCTTCGCAGCTCCCCGGGCCCCACCTCCGCCCCGTCGGGAACGTCGCCAGCGGCGTCCGCCGTCGCCAACCTGGCCAGCGCCTCGCGACGCGCACTGGAGAGCTCCTTGAAGATGCCCTTCACGAATCTCACCAGTGGTTCTCCAACAGCAGGCAGCTCCATGGCAGCTGCTGGCTCCTCCTCGTCTGCGTTCGATGCCGTTGGGTCGTACACGATGCCTTTTTTCCCGCCCCAGCACTGGGTGACGTCGAAGCTCGCGAGTGTGCCCGTCTGCGCGGTGACGCTGGGCGATCGTGTGCGGCTCATTACCCCCTTCGATGACGACCCTGATGACACGCAGGCTGGCGTAGGCAGCAGCAGCAGCAACATGGAGCACAATAGCAGCAAGCCGACGGCCCGCGATGTCGTATACGATGCTGATGACGGTGAACCCACAGTGATAGATATTTTCTTCAGCCAGGCGCAGGAGGAGGTCTTGTATTTTGCAACACGAAACTCCATCGGCACGTACGACTGGCGTCTCGGTACCATTTTAAATGAGCAGCTCGTGTGGATGCAGCACGGCGGTGTTGAGTTCCGCCGCATCTTCCCATCGAGTATGCCCGTGGTATCGCTGGATAGGCCCCACCGCACGGCCTCTACGCGCGCTTCCACCCCTGCTCTCCCGCTTTTGTATTCGTTCGGCAGCGATCAGCGGCTGGTCGCTTGGTATCTGCTGCGTGCCGAGAAGTTCTCCACCGTCGCGGCCGATGTCCGCGGTGCACGGATCACGTCCAAGTCGGTGGCGCAGGTCCTACAGTCACCGTCGAATCCGACGCGATTCGCGATTGTGTTCGAAGACAGCACCGTGGCGGACTGGCGGTACTGCCTTCGCACGCAGCGCTGGCGACAGGAGGGTGTTTGTACCTTTGCCCTGAGTCGTCCACTCTCCGCCTGTCGCATGGCACCTCACTGCGCCTGCTACGCGCTGGACTCAGGCCATTTGGTGCTGGTGGATGTGCTACACAACCAGACGCTGCGCAAGCTCAGTGTCGTGTACTCAGGCGGCACGAAGATGATCGCTACGTGCCAAGACCGGTGGATGGACCTCGTTTGGGTTGTGACACATCGCATGGAGGATAGCCGCCACCACCACCAAGTTTCTCTGCTGGACGCCCGCAGTGGTGAAATCGTCCGTGTTCTGCGCAAGCCCAGCGACAAGGCTGACCTCGTCCGCATCAAGGAGGTGACGATGGATCCTGGCCAGCAGTATCTGCTCCTTTCTTTCTGGAACGGCACCTTCGAGGTGTGGAACGCGGGGGAATCCCGCCTGCTGCACATTTACACGGGCCTCGGTGTGGCGTGCGTCTCGTGGGCACCCGCCACGATGTGTCGTTGTCTCAGCGGTGTACAAGGGCAGCCGCAGATTCTTGCGGTGCTCTTCTCGGACGGCACCTTGTCTTTCTGGTCAGTGTACAAGGATCGTGTCGTGGTGAGCCGCGACGCCGTCCCGCTTTTCCCTTCCAACGCCATCGCGGGTGGCTCTGCACGCGGCTGTGCGGTCGGCGAGCGATTTGTCGTGTTCGACAGCAACGGCAGCGGCATGTCCCTCCAGTACGACGGCAAACTTGTTGCGAAGCGCTTTAAGGAGTTGCCCATTCAAGGCAGCGGGTCGGTCATCTCGGTGGAGAGCTCCGTATCCGCATCTGATAGTGCTGACGGCGGCGGCTTCGGCAGGAAAGACAGCATGCACGGAGCCTCTTGGACATCTGGGTCGTCGGGTGCACGGTCGGTGACGAGCTTGCACTGTGATCCTTCTCCGGGCGACTCAGCGACAGCGGTGGTGTCTCGCTTCCCGTTGAGCGAGTCAGCACGCCGCGCCACCACTGATGCCGGTCAGAGAGACGCGGCTACGCTCTCGGCCACGGCGGGGCCTGTCGCGAAGGCAGCGCCAGCCGTCTCGGTGGTGTTTGAGGATCACACGTTTGGCGTCTGGGACGTCGCGACGGGCGAGTGCGTCGCCTACTCCCGCAGCACTGCCGCCGCGCGTCTGCTCGAGGCCACCCAAGCCTTCTGGCTTGAGGGATCGCTGATTGTGGTCAGCACGGACGGTACCACGTACGTGATGGACCGCACACTGACGCACCTGAACAGCAGTATACGCAGCAAGGCGTTGCGCCGTCCTATGCAGACCATGGCGTTCCTGCTGCCCGCACAACGCACGTCGCTACAGGCCTCACTTCTCCTTCTGGACGATGCCCAGGACGCCCTCGCCTCAACTCAGCACGACGCGAACCGCGGTAACCGATTGATTGAATCGCTGACCGGTGAAGAAGGTGCAGAGGACGATGCGGCCCCTGCCAGCACGTTGGTGTCATCTGTGAGTATGCGGCGCCGTCCATGCCGCGGCCCACTGGGACAGGTGATCGACGAGAGTGTCACCACCCAGGCTCAGGAGCTGCAATTGTACCGCGGCTCCATGGTGCCTCGTCGTGCGGCCGCTTACCTCGCGGCCACCGCCCCCACATCCGACGGTCGCCCCTCTGCGTCGCAATGTCGTGATGGCCCCACGCGGGCGTTGGCAGTGGCGTCTCTGTTCGGGCAGGCGGAGAGACAGCGCTTTTGGGCAGAGGCCGTCGCTTACGCCGCAATCGTCGACGCGGCCCCGTCACCCGCACCTTCGGCTCTCGCCAGCACCACCGTCACACCGTACCTTCTGGCGGACACGCTTAGTCCATCGCTGGCGACCGCGTCGGTGTCGCGCGACAATCATCTGAAACTGTGTGAGCAACGTGTTGTTGCCCTCACGCGGCATCGCGACCGCAACGTCGACGACTCGAAGTCGCGCTTGCTTGTGGCGCGCCGTCTCCTGCAGCTTGGCGAGCCCGCCAAGGCAGTGGAGCTTCTTCTCGACGCCAACTACCAAAGCTCATCCTTCAACGCGCTCGCCACACTCAGCATTGCCATTGCCGGCAGGGCTGGGTCGGCATCGGCGTCGTCACCGGCCAGTGCCGTGCTCCTGTCCAAGGCGGCGACGCGTGCAGCAGCGCTTCTTCTTGCGCAAGGTGACGTGGATGGCGCCGTGGAGAAGTTTGTCGTGGCTGGTGACTTTGCTGAGGCGTGTACGGCATTTCAAGCGCGAGGCCAGTGGGCGAGTGCGGCGCTGCTCGCCAAGTGGGCACCACCCGCAACCAGTGCGGAGACCCCTTCGAACACCTTGGTCTATGAGGTACTCACCCGCTGGGCTAAGTACTGCGAGCGGCAACGTCGGGTGCTCCCCGCAGCGCGGGTGATGCTGTCACTTGGTGCTCTGCACGAAACACTTGAGGTGCTCCGCGGTCACGCACCGACCGCAGACGTGGCTGGCCTTTTTGCGCTCTGGGTCAGCGAGGTGTTGCTGATGCCACGGCAGGTTTGGACAAAAGCCGTCACCACGCGTTGCGTACATGCCGTGCCGTCACCGTCTTCGGATGGAGAAGACGCACAGGAAGCCGTGGACGCTGAGGCGTGGGACGCACTGCGTAGCGCTACTCTCAGCGTGCTAGTGGATTTCGCCGGTGTGCTGAACTCTGTGGGCAACACTGCCTGTGAGGCTGCTGTGTTGCGGCACGTGGCGCGGCTCAAGTCAGCGTTGCCGCCGGCCTATCGCGTGGAAGACGCGGCACCCGGGGACGGATAACATGCGGACGAGACAACATGTGTTGTAGCCCAACCTGCTTTTCCTTGTAGGGTCGCCTGCTCTCTTCCATTGGTTGTCTACACTTGTTCTCATCGCGGTGCTCGTTGTGCCATGTCGTCACCTCTTTCATTTGCCCACACTCTTGACTCTTGACACCCTATTTCGCGATGCTCGCCACACGTGGCGAACGAGTGACCAGCGCGCTCGGCAGTACGAGAGATGCATTCCGCACAGACACAAAAGCGTTCTCAAAGACAGATGTTCTCAAAGACAGGCAAGCGAACGACTAGTGTGCTTGGCGATGCGCTCTGAGTGTCAACGAACCTTAGCGTGGCATCTACCAGCATTCGGCTGGATATTCACACCCAGCAACAAAATGACAACAACAACGACTTGCTGACGCCCTCGTCGATACCGGAATGCCTTCTTCTTCTTCAGTCTCACCCACACCTCACTTCACTGTCTTCTGCATTCCTTTCATATGTGCTGGCACAGGGAGAGACGACCGAACGCGTCTTCTTCCATCCCACTCTTTCGACGCGATGATTCGAGGACTGCGTTCAGCCAAAGTGGCGGAGTACTTGTCCACGTATTCTATTCTTGAATCGATTGGCATCCATCAGACGGCGCTCATTGAGAACCGCGATCCGTCCGTCCAGTTTGGTGTCTTCGTGCGAGACGCCTGTGACGCTGATACGGCTCTCTTTGTCGTTCCTTCTAAGCGCATCTGCGCGCCGTCGGTCCTAGAGAAGATCGGCGTGCCTCTGCGCCTGCAAATGCCAGCTGACATTGCGTCGCTGGACGACGGTCTCGTCACGTTTCTCACTGGTGCGTCTTCGGCATCTGAGTGGGTGCATTGGTGTTGGCGTGTGGCACTCGAACGGCACCGCACTCACTCGCACCTCTGGGGGTGGCTACAGAGTGTTCCCGCACCAGACGACTTCCGAGACTCCGCAGAGCATGCCTCACGCTTGTGTCGTGTGCACCACGCAGCCTCACTCCCATTTTACACGAAAGGTCGGGCCAACATGGCTCGCGAAGTCACAGATGCGTTCAACTTGCTGCGCCCCCAAAATGTGATGCCAGGGCGCCACTATTTTGACTGGGCGGTGCATATTCTCCTCTCAAGAGGCACACGGCTGCCACGGTGCTGGCCGGCCGCTCCGTCGACACCGAATGATAGGACTGTCACCTCCACAGTGGAGGCCACTGCTCTTGAGCTTGGCGTGGTACCGTACGCTGACCTCGTCAACGGCCCGGACGGAGAGGGGCGTGTCGCGAACGCCGGCCTAGAGATAGCCTCGTCAGTGGAGGAGCTGCCGGACTGGTACAAGGCATCGATCGTCCTCGAGGCTACCCGTAAGGGCCGCAACGCTCTGGCGGACCTCGACCACATGGTGAGCGAAGGCCGTTTTTGCGTGTGCCTCACACTGCGGGAGCCTCTCCGTGCGTCGTCTGAGGTTATCATGGACTACCCTCTCACGCCTCTCACGACAGGCGTGCTTAGCGCTGAGGAAGACGCTCGTCTTACGCGCTTGCTTCAGTACGGCTTTTGACCTGTCTACTTCCACATTTGTACTCACAGACGCACATGTGTGCCCACATGGCGACAGAGAAAGGCAGCAGATCGCCAACAAGGCGCGATATCAAAACACAAAGAGCAGACTAATCGTGGCGATGAATCGGGCTCGCGCTCTGGAAGGACAAGCTCAACAACGCACCGAAGCTGTGCGCGTTGCTCCTGACAGCGTCTCATTTTCTGTTCACCGCTCCTCCCTGTCTTCTCTCTTCGCCCTTTCTCTTCTTCTTTTCTTAGAGCTGTTCGTCTCTCCTCGCGGTCACATTTTTCTTTTTGTTGTATTTCGCACCTCGCAAGCGATCTCATTGTAAGTCGTGATCGCTTAGTGGGCTATCGTCGTCGCACGAGACGCAGGAACGTTTGCTAGTGGCCCCAAGGAACACACAAGAAGAAGAACAGACGCGAAGATGTCGGTCGCGTACCAAAAACTCAAGATGAGGGTCACAACCTCTGTTGTGGACCGCGTGCGCGCCTTTGCGGACGGGTGCAACAACACGTTTGGAGCCGTCTCACTTCCGTTTCGCCAGCTGGGCTACCGCATCGGTCAGGAGGCACCCTGGGTGATTGCGCTTGTCGCGTGCACATTTGTTGGCATTATTCCTCTCTTGGCGTATCCTGCACTGAAACCGATGCTCACGAAGGACACCCGCTGGAGGCGTGAGGAAGAGCGCGTGAGACTCTGCCTCGAGAAAGGCATCGACCCGTACCCGTACATGCGCCACAAGGACCACATGCACGGCAATGTCATACCTGGCATGGCGTCGGAGAGCCAATCGCCCCCGAGCGCGTCCTTCGAGCATCAATCCATTGTTGAATTTCAAAAGCGAAAAGAGGAACTACGCCAAGAAGTCGGTGCTGATCCTAGTGCCACGGCGGCCACCTTGGTCGCCCTCAAGAAAGCGCAACTTGAAGAATACAAGAGCCAGCGCGGCAGACTCGGCGGTGAGCCAAAACACCTTACGTTCCCTGGCCGCGACGATATCGATGTCCTCAAGTCGTGAGGCGCCTGTAGCCATCACGTTGGCGGTAGTTGACGCATGTGTGCGTGTGTCTGTGTCGTCGGGACGAAGAGGGTAAGCTATCATTGATCTTTTATTCTTCTCCTGCACCGGCCGTGTCCATCACGCGCCGTCCCTAGCACCGTGTGGGCGTGCCCTCTCCCACCACTTGTTTGGCAAGCACACATTTGCTCTTGCTGTGCTACACTGTCATCGCTGCGTGTTCGGTCCTTCGCAGTTTCTCTTCCCCCCTTTTTTTGTTGTGTCCTCACCACTCTCGCTGCGTTACCACAGATGAACGGAACCGACATAACTTTCAACAACATGCTGCGCAGAGCGCGGCGTCCCGTCGTGTCTTGCCTCGGGCTCACTGTCCACGCGTCCAAGCACGCATCTGTGACTCTCGGCACTTGTTTCGCACACTGCTCTCCCCTGTGTGCACGCGCTGCCACCGTTTGTGACAGTAGAAGTGGCCACGCCTCCAGTGCGACCTTACGGCACTCTCTTTCATTTCTCCCCGTTGGTGAGGGTGACGCGTGACGAGCGAGGGGGCTTGGCCGTCTTGACGGCACACCGGCTTGTTCACGCAAACGCATGCTTTCGACTCTCTTCGGTTTCGCACTCTGTCCCTCTTATCTCTGCCCCTTTTTCCTTTTCGCCTCACATCCTCACGGTCTGCACGTGCGCTACCCGTCTCACACGCGTGGCCGGCATCGAACGCCCACCACACAAACACGCAGGGAGATAGTCCTATCCTTGCGAAGGCTGCCCTGCTTGTGTGCGTCGGTTTCGACCTTTCGCTGCCATGTTTCGCTTCTGTGGCGTTCGGCTTGCGCCGACGACGACGGACGCCGCCGCCAAGCTGCCTGCGGGCAATCCTGTTATGAAAAACTGGTTCCGGCACAACTTAATCATCCGCCGCAAGGGCTCCTACCGGTCGCGCTGGGGCACGGGTGCGGAGGGCTACTCGGCCGGCGTTCCATTTAGTGACCAAGTGAAGCTGCACTGTGTCGACAACACCAATTGCAAGCACGTGCGCCTCATTTCGAAGGCCACGTCGGAGCGTCTGGCACACTGCCGCGTCTTTCCTGCCGTGGCGCATCGCGTGTCTGTGCAGCGTTTTAAGAATCGCGGCGGTGAGGTCAGCCGCCATCGTGTCAAGCCAGGCACTATTTACTGGGTGTGCCTCTTCACGCGTCGTCAGACCAATACGCGTATGAGTGGCCTGCAGACGAACTTTGATCGCAACACGTGCATCATCATGAACGATCAGCGCGTGCCTTTGGGGACACGCGTCATGTACTGCGCTGGTAGGCACGTCAACCACAAGTACCATCTCAAAGCTGTCGTACTCGCCAATTTCTTTGTGTAATGATGTGCTGTGTGCGCGTGTGCACTCCCGCACATGCTGAGCCGCCTAGGGGAGGAGGGCCAGACTAGGGAAGGGGCATATTTCCTGTTGGAGGTCCCCGCCCGTCCCTCCCCACCCTCCTTGAAAGAGAGCAAAAGTGAGGAAGTTCCCCTTGTTGACGAAGAAGCAAACAAACACACATACGAGAACGAGCATCCATGCTGGGACAACAAGAGAACAGCGACTATTGGAGAGGTGGCTCATACCTCGTGACGGGAACCGTGCCCGTGCGCGCCTGCGTGAGTTGTTCACACAGGAAGGCACGACGGACCAGCACGTGCACCAATCTGAACCGTACAATGGGAGCCGGTCTGCACGCTACTTTTCATGGATGCAGATTGGTGCGTGTATCTCACCACAGTACTTTGCAACATCACTGGGGGGGGGGGTGCACAGGCACGTGGTGGTGCGTCTACTCGTGACGCGTCGCCCGTGTGAAGTACCACCAAGGAAGTAGCGCTGCTTCTACGCATGCACGTGTACTGCCTCGCCTTATTGCCGTCTCCCACTCACGCCTCACTCTTGCTCACATGTCTCTCTGTATTCATCGATATCGCTGCGTGCATTCACGACATCCGTTCTTTCTTTCTTTTTTTCCCCCTCTACTTGTCTTTGTGCGCGTGTGTGTCTTTACGCAGATTCTCCAACCTACCCCTCAATTGGCTACTTATCGTGAACCCTGTGCGATCTGCCCATGTCGTCGGTGGTTGAAGTGCTACCGTCGTCCGACGACGAGGAAGTTTACACCTGCTCCAGTCCGCAAACCAAAGAACAAGCAAGCGCGTCTCAGCCGAAAGAGGATGAAGGCACATCGACGACTGCACAAACGAGTGCGATGCCACAGGTCTCAGAGACGCCCGCAGTGAATGACGTCTCCGACAGTGCCACAGACGACGACGAAGACGCAGAGCACGCTGTCGACTTGGACAAGTGCCTACGCCTGAAAACTGCCGGCAACGCTCGTTTCGGCAAGGGCGATGTGAGCGGTGCGCTGCGGCAGTACCGTCGCACGATTCGATGCGCACCGATCAAGCCGCACACGAAACCCTCACCACCGTCCGATGGCGACAAGGCCCATGCGGCCACGGACGCTGACCCTGTCAGCCACGCAGCTAGAGGCCCCGAAAGCAGTGTACCCTCATCCACCTCCGTGACCGCGGACGCTACACCACCAGCTGCCGACTGCCCACCTGTTGAATCGGCTGTGGCGACAGCGGTGGAGAGCGAAGACACAACCGACTATACGTTGACATCGCAGGTTTACTGCAACGCGGGTCTTTGCCTGATGAAAATGCGACTGTTTGAGAGCGCAGTGGATGACCTCAGTGAGGCGATTCGTCACGACGGCACCTATCAGAAGGCCTTCTTGCGCCGCGCTGAGTCCTATTATGAGCTGACGAAGTGGTCCAATGCGTTCGCCGACTACGACAGCTACACCAAGATGGGAGGTCAGCTCGATGCTGGTGGCCGCGCTAAAATGGCTGACTCCAAGGCGAAGATGGAGGCTGAAATGCAGAAGATGCTGGGCGACTTGAAAGAAGTGGGCAACAAGTTTCTCGGCCTATTCGGCCTCTCAACGGATAACTTCAAATTCGATAAGGATCCCAACAGCGGTGGCTACTCCATGCGTTTCGAACGCTGACCGGACGTATTGCAACTGCGCTTTCCCTATTGTTCTCGTAACACCATGCCCCGCTCATTGCCCCCCGAAAAACAACAACAACAATGAAGGAGCGAATGAAGTGCTCAAACGAAGTTTAGAAATGCAGCGCGCCACGGCCGATAGTCACAACCATCCACACGATTGTTCCTCTTCGCTGACATTGAGACTATGGAACGGAAGAGCGTCGTGAAGTAAAGGCGAGTGCGAGATGGGCTTTGTTGTGCGTCACAGGGCGCGTGGAACCTTTGTTCAAGCCGCCTTTGCGTGTGGGTCGCCTGCATAGCGGTCCTCCCTCTCTGCTGCGAGTGTTGCTCATGAGGCTCTTCGAATAGATATCCGCACCAGGCCATTACTTTCCGGCATTGACCTCTCGTTGCACCCCCCTCGCACACGTTTCTCTTCCTCTTTTTTTTTTTCTGTCGCGCTCCACCGTGACACTCTCTCATTCTCATCATCGCACATGTCTGTACGCCTGCTGGCACATCGACTAGACGCCACAGAGGAAACGTTGCAACAAAAAGGGAGACGTCTCGTGTCTTCCCCCACACGCACACATTTTCCGCCTGGCAGGGTGGACGTACTGTTTACTGTTCCAGCCTCTCTCTCTCTTCCTTTCGTTTTCTCTGCCGCGTATCTCTCGGACGTATCGTTCCTAGATGACGGATTCCCTCGTTGTGTCGGAACTCCCAGAGTTATTCGCGCGGTATCTGAAAGCAACTACGGGTGATGAGCGTCACGCCTTGGCCAGAGAGCATCCCCATGCTTTTCCCCCTGAGATCGTCGCGGCGCTTGCCGATGCCCGCGAGCAGATCAGCGCCTCGCTTAAGGACGCTCAGGATGCCTGTCGTTTAATTGACGGCGTGGCCGCTGCGATGGATTTACCCGCGAACGGCAGCGAACTCGTCAAGGTCCAAGAAAGTGAAAAGCGGCTCCTTGTGGATGAAGCCCTCATTGTGGACCGCTTCGCGCAGACACTGACACAGCTTCTGCCGCAGATGCCGCCCACGGCTTCAGGCGACAAGCCTACTGGTATCGCTGCACCGACGGTGGCGGCAGCACCATCAAGCAGTAGCGCCGTGTTGACGAAATGCTCAACCGGTGAAGGTACGGCTGCTACTGATTGTGCTGTCGGAGAGGAGAGCACGAATGCGCGGTCGCGATTGTGGTATGAGCAGCCCACTCTTGTGTTTGAAATTCTGTCCTATCTACCGACGGAGGATGTGCTCAGCAGCGCCGAAACCGTGTGCCGCAAGTGGTACTTGTGGCTGTGTGTGCCAGCGACCTCGCGCTTCTTCTGGGTCGGCTGCGTCCAGCGCGAGTATCCGCGGCTTCTTCAACAACTGATTCGAACAGAAGGTGGTGATCTCTTCGAGAGTGACTGGCGCACGATTGCTTTGCTCTGCGTCGCGGAGGCGGCAGAGGAAGACGACACCGGTGCATCGCCAGACGGCGCGTGAAGACTCTTCATGTACGTGCCATTACTCGTCTCTCGCCTAGTCTGTGCGACTCGGCATGAAGAATGTGCCAGAGCCTTTTTTTTTTTTTTGTGCAAGATGACTGACCACGACAAACGTATCCACAACACAACACAATGGACAACACTCAAGTGCACAAGAGGACACTGGGGAGACCCGGACAGACAAGCTCGTGGAAAGGGTAAATAGCAACAACAACATCAACAACACACGGTGCACGGAGCAATGGTATTGTCACTCTTTCTGTGCCGGTGCATGTCGCGTGCGTCGTGCTTCTGACATTTCCCCCCTCGGTACGGATCGTCTCCGGCGGCTTCCTCACGTCATCCCTCCGCTGGTGTTGGCACCTGCCATGTGTTCCTCCAGGCGTGACAAGCGGCGGCTTTCGTCGCAACATGTTGATTGCTGATGCGTTCCCTCCTTCTCTGCTACCATCCTTTCCTGAACACCGCCGCATTCCTCTTTTTTGCAGCACCTGTGTGGTCTCAAGCCAGCGTGCGAAGAAAAACGAAAGCATTGCATACAACAAGAGACCAAGAGGAGGAAGCCGCCAATCAATACGAGAAAATGCTCTCCCACTTCTTCAGTCAGCTCCTCGCCGAGTTCATCGGTACGTTTTTGTTCGTGCTGTCCATTCCTCTGTCGTCGCTCAGTGTTGGCGTACTCGCGCCACTTCCTATCGGTTTCATGCTCGCCGCCATGTGCTTCACGTTTGGCTATATCAGCGGCGCTCACTTTAATCCCGCCGTCTCTTTTGCTGCGTTTGTCAACGGCAAAATGACGTTGCGCCGTATGCTTTTCTACTGGCTGATGCAGCTCCTTGGCTCCTTCCTCGCCTCCCTCTACTGCACAGCTATCGTTGGTCTCGAGATTCCCGTGCCGCAGGCTTCATCGCTCATCTCGATTTGGCAGGCGATTGTCTGCGAGATGGTCTATACCTTTGCCCTTGCGTCAGTCGTCCTTCACGTGTGCTACTCGCGTCAACGAACCAACGATTTCTACGGCTTCACCATTGGCTTCACTGTGACCGCCGCGGCTTTCGCGGTGGGCGGCTACACGGGCGGTGCCTTCAATCCCGCTGTGGCCACTGGCACACAGCTCGTCGCGTGCATCGGCGGCAATTGCAAGCCGCTGGCGTACTTTTGGGTGTACTGGGTGGCCCCTGTTGGCGGCTCCTTTATCGCCTCCATCCTCTACCAAATCTTGGACACACACGACCGCGGCAAGGATATTGCGGAAATTGTCAGCGAGCAGGTGTTCTAAGTAGGTCTCCTTTCGACTCTCTGGCACTCTCGTTGCCGAGGTCACCAAGGATGAACCGATCACGAAGGGATGTCTGCACCTGAATCCTGTGTCCGCGGATGCAGGCGCACCCGTAACTAGTCACGCTCGCCCGCGAAGACGTAAATACATAGTGCGTCACCCCGCATATGCGTATCGCTCTCGTGCTGGCAGATGGTACCTGTCAAGCGCGTCTTGTCACTAGCTACTTTGATATCGCTCAACGATGTAGGTGTTCTTCTTCTTGCACTCTAGGATGGGGTCCACCACACCATGTCTTTTCTCTTTTTCTGGTCTGTGCTTGTGTTGTTCGGCTCCTCATGCGACTTGTTCCCGTTCCCGTTTCTACCGTTGCTCGGCATCCATACAAACGATTCTGACTCAACGCGGTGCGCTGAGTGACACCAACAGCAAAAAAAAAAAAAAGTGAAGAACACACATCTTTGTGACTGAGCTGAGCATCGAAAACGACAGGGATGCGCGCTCGAAGAAGACACGCATGGGAGAACGCAGGAGTGTGTCGCGCACGCTTTCGTTCGCTTCCCGCCCTTTCCTCGGTACACGGATTGGTCTCTAGTATTCTTATGAACATGTACCGGCCCTCGACAAGTGCGGCCAGCCTGTCTCAGTGGTCTGGATACTAGCACTGGGAGTCTTCGTTTTTTTTTTGTGTGTGGCTTTGCCCATCTTTTCGCTCCCCTTCTCTCCTCTTTGTGACAATTGTTTCTCTCACTACTTCGCATACCTACCCCGTCGCTCTTCTCTCCTCAATGACATCATCTGACTGCTCCCTCTGCGTTCCCAAATCACTTCCTCTTTTGCTGCGAGAGAGAGAGAGAACAGAAGTTCCCCCCTCCCACCGTGTTCTTCAAGCGAGCGCTCCACCTTGTCCGCACACTCCAAGCACCGAGCCTTTAGTAACGCCCCCAATCTCCCCATTTAGCTCTTTTATTTGCGGGGGTTTGGATCCTTTCTGCTTACTGATTCTTGTCCACAAATTTCTGTTGCTTTACTCGCATTGTCGTACACAGTCTACGCCTCACCCGCACTTAGATCATGTCAAATCAGAGTGTGGCGTTGAAGCTGCTGCAGGAGACGAAGGGCGCGCAGGTGTCCTTGGAGTTGACGAACGGCGAGCTGTACACCGGCACCGTCGTGGATGTGCAGGACAATATGAATGTGATCCTCACCAACGCCACCAAGTTCACGAAATCAGGTGCGGAGACGCAGGTGCCCTCGGTACTGTTGCGCGGATCGAACATCGTGTTCGTTCAACTACCAGAAGAGCTTGTGATGAGCCCTGTTGTGCAGGCGGCTGGTAGATTGCCCAAAAAGGCACGCGATGCGCGCGGCGACGGAAAGGGATTCGGTGCTGCCCGGCGCACGCGTGTGGAGTAAACTGTCGACTAACCGGTGTCGGCGCCTCTCTTGTTGTTTGTGATGATGATGTTGATGATGATGTTGTTTTATCCTAACTTCAGCTGACAACCAGTTTACACGAAGAACAAAAAAAATAAAAGAAAGGAAAAAGAGCAAGAAAGAAGAATAGAAGAGAGAAAAAGATGCTCTCATGCATCTCCAAAGGCGTGCTGGAGGAATCACGGCATCCCGCCACGTGGAGCTTACCGCGAGGTGAACTGTCGAGCCGATGCGTGCCGATAACATGTGGGCTGCTTGGCGTGATTGTAGCGTCTGACAAGCGCATGAGGTGCCACTGCACGCAACGCCACTTTTCGTATGTTTTTTTTTGCTCTCTTTCGGGTTCTATGCCTGTTTCCGGCTCAGCCCACTCTGTCTGGTTTCGCCATATGCCGCACTTTAGCTCTCTCCACTCCCACCTCTTGTCTCTCTCTCTCTCTCACTTATCGCTACTCGCTGCTCACGTTCCTCGTCACTCACCACGACGAGCAGTATACGAACAGTTCTTTGGGCGCCCCACTTCTCTCATTATTATTTTGTTTGCCCTGTGCCAGAGCTCTGTCCTTTTCCGCACGCACTCACGTACGCTGCTCGACTGACTTGGTGGCCTTGACTAGCTGAGCTGCACGCGCGTCAAGGCCATTCGTTATGTCGTCAGCTTCACGTAAACTCGTTTCTCTTTTTACTCCTCACCACTCACGCACCACGTGCAAACCAATACCTAACTTTTAATTTGATTGACAGCATCACCTTTTTTCACTCTGCAGTTCATCGTCGCATTCCAACGCATCGGAGTTGAGCTCGCTCACGCGTCAGTTCTCTTCTCCGTTAAGGAACGGTACACAAGTCGTGTTGTGCGTGACATGCAATTTTCAGGTTCTTCTCGTCCGTTGGTGTTATTCCCGCGCGCGGATCGTGGCACAAGGTCCGTCTCGCACGCGTCTAGACTTTTGAATGATGGTACTGTGACGCACTCGCTGCGACCGACCTCGCCCACGAAGCGCGAGACGGAGGGCTCGGAACGCAACGTGGCACCACCTGCGCCGGGTGTGATGACTCCGCGTCCCCATTCACTGCCCCCGCTGCCGCAACACCCACGGACGCCCTCTACTGGGACGGACGCTCGCGCGGACACCACAGAGCTGGACCTTACGGCGAGCCTACTGACGCAGGAAGGCGCGAGCCGCAAGGTAATTATGTTTGCGGAAAGACGGGAACGGAAGCGTGCTCTTGCCGCGGCCGGAAAAGAGATGCCGTCTACGATACCCCATGCTGGCTCAGCAGCAGGTCCCGTCACCACACCAGTGCGCCTGCAGGATGAGGCGCCCGCGCAACCGCGCGTCGTGCTTGCGTGGCAACGCGTCGTCGACCAGGCACGCGCGCTGTGCCACAGCGGGCGTCTGACACAGGCGTATCTCGTGCTGTCATCTGCGCTTCCCGAGTTTGCTTTGTTCCCGGTTCTGTGGGCTCAACTCCGCATTGAGCGTGCGCGGTGCAGCTACGCGCTTATTAACTATCGTGAGTGCGTGGACGACTGCGAAGCGGCTCTCAGCACACTCGCACCGGACAGCGAGGACATGCCGGCTGCCCATGTCACAGGACTTACCTCGGCATCCTCCCGGTTATCATCCCTGCCTGTGGAAGTGGAGAGTCTACTGTGGTCTCAGCTGACGCGCGCCTGCGTGATGCGGGAAGACTACGCGCGTGCGGGACGATACTACGAGGGCTGGCTCGCGCGCGCACCACTGATGAGGCTAGACGACGGCGCGATCCTCTCCATCCAAGGGGCACACGCGTCACTGCCGGCTGTACAAGCCTTCCGCACGGCTGTCGTCGACGGTCAATGGGAGGTGGCACTGACGCAGTTGCGCGGCCCCTCCGCCGAGGCAATCGCCTCACTGGCGGCAGCGACGCCGCTCCGGGCGCTAGAGGCGGTTGTTCTGCTGGAGCTGGACTTCGTGGATGAGGCACGCGCTAGCTTGCTGTCATATCTGCCTACCCTTCTGCCATCGGATTTCGTTGATGGGGCGACGTCTGCGGCCGGCGACAGCTCCTCGTCTCCAGGCCGCCCCTCAGTGCCCGCACTCGTGGACTGCACTGCGGAGGAGAAGCTGCTATACCGCAACCTTGTCGCCCACTACCTCCAGTGTACCGTCACGGCAGCCAAGGCGAGCATCTTCACGAGTCCTGCCTACTTGAACGTTGCTGCGGTTCTCGTGAAGCGGTGTCTGCTGCTGGAGCCAACCTTTGCGCCAGCTATGCGTCTGGGCGCCTACCTGGTTGCAGTAGAGGACTTGCTAACCGCCATCCACGAGGTGCTGGCGAAGGGTGATTGGGCGTCGGTGCTCGTTCACGCAACAGAGGGACTGCGCCTGGACACCAAGAACACGCGTCTGATGTCCATCCTGCACGTCTACCGCGCGGAGGCGCTCGCGGAGACGGACAAACCGTTAAATGCCATTGAGGCATGCACTCGGAGCGCGCGCTGCAACCCCAGCAACGCGCGCGCGTACTTCATGCGTGCCCTTCTCCACCGACTCGTACGGGAGCCCACAGAGGCCGCCGCTGACTGGCAGCGCGCGGCTGAGCTGGCGCCCGCCCTGTACACGCGCGAGCGCTTTGATGATGAGTGTTCGGCGATGCAGGCACGGCAGCACGCCCGCACGCTCGCCAGGGCGGCATCCAGCAGTCGGCCGCGTGCGTTCTCGCCCCCCGCGACATCTTTGCCGGCAAGCACGCGTCGCTTCCCACGCCGCACACCGAAACAGCCCTCCACTCGTGGCTACTCGTCGGCGCCGCCGCCACTCGCCTCCCCTCCGCCAACGTCAGCGTCGCCTGGCGGCCACGAGACACAGACGTTGTACGACGTGCTGCAGGTAAGCGCCAATGCCTCGACCGACGACATCCGCAGGGCGTACAAGACACTCACACTGCGTTATCATCCGGACAAGGTGGTAAACGAGAGTGAAGAGGTGCAGATGTACGCGCTGCATATGTTCAAGCGGATCAACGAGGCGCACCACGTACTGGCAGATGCGACTAAGCGCGCTGCGTACGACAACGCCTTGCAGAAGCCCTTGTAGAGAATACGGGCATCTGTTGGCTCTCTTCCCACCTTCGGGACGAAAGGAACAGAAAAAGAGAAAAAAAAGTAGACACGTTGCTACGAACAGCGTGACAGTGCCAGTGTCCTGGCGCGGTCAACTGCGGGCCCAATGCCAGCAGATAGGCATCTGACATGTGCGTTTGACCAACGTCCGCTGATAGGGGCCCATCTCGCACGCTGCCATCCTTGAGGCGCCGTTCCCATTCCCTTTTGCTTCTTTTCGCAACGCGTGGCCTGTGACACTTCCTGACGTGGTGCGAGGAACCCGCTTCTCTGGCCCTTTGGACCTTTTCATGCTTTGTGTTCTCTTCCGTCCACGTGAATCTTCCTGCGTCTTCCTCTTCCCCCTCCCCTCCCTCTTACTTCTCTTTGTCCCGACTCACATTTCAACTCGAATGACAACGTGGATGGAAAACGCACAAGTCTTCAACAGAGTGAGAAAAACCCCACTATCATGGCGAACAGTGAGGATGTGCTGTCTGACCCGCGTCTGAAGTGGGTGTCAGGCCGCATTTGCACCAACCTCTTCGGCGTTACTGAAGAGTCGGTGCGTGACCTCCTCACGGATGAGGAATCCTTAGAATTTATTCTCTCGTGCTTCGAGCCGCTCGAGGAGGGAGGCTTCCTGGAGCCTGCCTTTGTTATTGTCGCGCGCGAGGGTGAGTTCGCTGAGCGCGGTGGTGCGGCACCTGGTGCGCTCGCGGCGCCAGCGACTCGTAAAGTGCCCGGCAAGGCGGCACCGGTGCAGAAGCTGCGGGTGTCCAACGGTGAGGTGCACAACAGCAACATTACCGGCTCCGTCCACAGCCCACAAGACCACACCCGGTGTCTCTTCTTTGTACGTGTGGAGGGGACTGTGCTGACGGCCGCAGCGTGTGCGCAGTGGGCGGCGGACCCCACCTGCCCGTTGAACACGGCGTTTGAGGTGACGTGCATGCAGGTGCCGTCCTTGAACTCATTCCATGTATTACTTAACTATGTGTTCAAGCCCATCATCCAGGAAGTGGAGGCGTGCGTCAACAAGAAGCGCTCTCCGCTCGCCCTCGTTCAGCAGGAGACGGCCTCGCAGCCGCAGCCGGCTGCCGGCACTGGCGCTGCCCCGCCGGAAGGTGGCGCTGTCGTTGCCGCAGGTGCCGATGATGGCACGAGCCAAAACGTGGCCGCTGGAAATCGCCAGCTGTACAGTGAAATCCTCAATTGGGTGAACCGTCTCGACACGCAGCTCACCGGCTTCATGAGCCAGGTCAGCGCGGAGCGCAAGCTGCCGATTCCGCAAAACTTACTGAGCCTCGATGCATCGGACGCGGACTTGAATGCAGCGTTGGCGAACGACGACTTGATTCGCCAGGTCGACATCACCGTCTCTCAGTGGCAGGCGGAGATTACCTACGCCATGGCTTTAGACCCGCAAAAGGAGGGCCCCCTCGGCGAGATCGACTACTGGCGTGAGAAGTACAGCACCATCAGCGCCTTGTACGAGCAGATTAACCTGCCCCAGGCCAAGTTCATCTTGCAGATTGCCAAGACGGCTGAGTGCAGCTCGTATATTATGATCGGGACAACACTGCAGCAGTTTTTCCATCAGTACGCTGAGGCCAAGGACAACGTGAAGTTCCTCGGCACACTCGACCGCCATTTCCGCACCATCCAGAACTTGGACCCGAAGACAAGCTCCCTGCAGCCTATCATCGACACGCTGTCGTCGATGATGACGGCCATCCGAATGGTCTGGATCATCTCTCGCTTCTACTCGACAGAGGAACGCATGGTCAGCCTGCTCGAGAAGATTGCGAAGGTGATTGCACAGAAGGTCAGCCAGTACATTGAGTTCCGCTCTGTCTTATCCCTACCGACGGCCGAGGGCAAGTTCAAGGTCACCGAAGGTCAGCAGTGTCTGCTCAAGTGGAAGTCTGCGTACTTGAACGTGCAGGAGGAGATCAACAGCACCGAGCGCGAGCAGCACTGGAACTTTGACAACCGTCGTCTGTTCGAAACCACAGACTACATGTCGGACCGCTGCACGGACCTGCTTGAGATCATTGAAACGGTCGAGTACTACACGACCGTCCTCAGCGCGCAGCTCAAGACTGTGCTGACGGACTCGACTGGTATCGAGCGCATCATGAAGGAGGTCGGAAAACTGAAGCGCCCATTTGAGACTCTCACATTCGATCCTTTTGAGAAGAAGGCGACGCACAACTGGCAAGTCGTCTTCTCAGGCTTCCTCACCACTGTCGCAAACCTCGACCAGGAGGTGTCCATTTTCATCAACAAGATCTTCGATGACGACCTACGCAGCTCCGAGTCGGCGTTTGAATTGCTTTTGTCCTTTAAGAAAATCACCAGTCGCCCTGACCGCAGCGCCAATGCGTTCGACATCTCCGTTCTCCTGTCTGAAAAGGCCGACCGCATTCTAGCACAGTACTTCACGGAGATCGAGAACGTTCAGAGCATTTTCTTGGACAACAGAAGCGCGCCCCCATTGAACAAGAACCAGCCGCCTGTGGCCGGCTCCATTCATTGGTGCATGTCGCTCTTCCAACGCTTGAAGAAGCCGATCTTGCGCTTTCAACAGGAAAAGATGCTCTCGACGAACATGGGTCGACAGGTGAAGGCCAAGTACGTCGAGGTGTCGCGTCTCATGAAGGAGTACTCCACGCAGCGCTTCTTACAGTGGCGCGAGGACATCCGCTACACTTCCACCGCCTCCCTCAAGCAGCATATCCTGCGCAGGGACACGGACGACACGTACGTCGTCAACTTTGACCCGCGTGTGTTCGATGTCATTCGCGAGAGCAAGTACTTGGACCGCCTCGGCTTCGAAGTGCCGCAGGAGGCTCTCCACATCACCCTGCACGATGAGTCCTACCACAGCTTTGTGGATTCACTCAAAACGATGCTTCTAGAATTCAATTACGAGCTCGGCATCCTGGAAGGCTCAGAGCGCGTCATCCTGGCGAAGAACATTCGCGAGCTCAAGATGGCGCTGGAGCCTGGGTTCCACGACATCAACTGGACCAGCCTGAGCATCCCTGACTTTGTCGCCTCTTGCGACAAGGCCATCACCAAGTTCCGCAACGTTAGCCGCGAGGTGCGGAAGAGCGCGAACAACATCCAAACACAAGTGGTGAACAAGATCATGTCGACGCGCCTCACGCCCGACTACAAGGAGCTCCTCCAGGCTGGCGGCGAGCTTCCCGAGCTGCAGACGCTCGTCGACATTGTCGAGCGGCGGCGCGTCGCCCTGATTGAGCGCTGCGTCCGCGCTTACCGTACTGCGAAGCCCCTGCTCACCAAGGTCGAAAGCCAGCTCGTCGGCACACACACAGGCAAGTGCCAATCCCTCGCGAGCTACTACGCCCACTGGGAGCAGCGCATCTGGAAGGCCCTCACGGTGATGGTGCTCAAGTCGCTGGCCGCATTTGCCAAGATGGTCGGCTACGTCTCCAGCTCGTCGGCTGGCGTCACGCGCCCACCGCTGTTCAAAGTGACGGTCTTCTTGACGTCGGAGCCATCCTACTCGCCGCAGCAACAGGAGATCACGACAGCCTTCCACAAGATCCAGTCCGGCATCATTGAGTCCACCAAAGCCTTTCAGCGATGGATGCGCGGGACGTGCATTGAGTTCACGCAGGGTGAAATTATCCCACGCCCGCCAGAGGAGGAGTACGCCACGCTCTTCACATACCACCAAGACATTCACAGCCTGCCGCAGGTGTACAAGCTGCAGGCCATCATCAACCGGACCATTCAGACCCACCTCAGTGCGCTCGCGACCAACATGAAGATGCTGCAGCGGTTCCGCTTCGTCTACCTGGCTGATAAGAAAATTTCGGTCGAGCAGCAGGCCAAGAGCCACTTTCGCTGGATCGACTACGACGCCAAATTCCAGCTCTACTTCAACATGATCGCCGACTTTGACAGTGAGGCTCACGTTCACGACTTTGGCTTTATGCGCTGTGACGAGACACCGTTCTACACGGAGCTTGTCGATCACGTCGCTCAGTGGATCGCCATGGAAGGCGCGCAGCTTAACGACACGGTACGCGTGCGCATGCTGAAGCGGTTCAACGACATTTGCAAGCTCAACGCAGACCTCGAGCGACCGTGCGATGATATTGAGGACCTCAAACTCGTTCTGGAGGTGATGCACGATGCGCGTAATGCGTCGCTTGTTGTGGAGCAAGACATGACAGAGATTGCGTACATCTACAGCTCTCTGCTCCACTTTGGTGTCAAGGTGAACGCTGACGAGGTCGCCCAGGCACGCAACCTGCGCAACATGTGGGCGTGCACACTCGCACGCGTGAGCCAGTCCGGCATCGCCCTGGAGCCCAAGAAGGATCAATTCCGTGCGCTGACCCAGGACGAGGTTCTGACCTTCCTGCGCGAAAGCGACAAGGTAATGGGTGAGTACAAGGCCAAGGGGCCTGGACGTGCGGACATTGACCTTGCCGAAGGCAACCAGCTGAAGAAGCGCTGGCGATCGCGCCTTACGGAGCTGCAAATGCGGCGTGATCAGCTCACGAAGGCGGAGAAGCTCTTCGACCTCCCACTGACGAGCCACCAGAGCCTGCAGCAGCTCAACGAGGACCTAACCAAGGTGGAGGCTGTCTACGATCTGTACGAACAGTGGATGGCGGTGCTCCGTCGCTGGAATCGCAGCAGCTGGAAGGACCTTCTACTGGACGATCTGGAGACGACAACCCAAGAACGCGCCAAGCAGGCACGCGTGGTGGCCAAGCAGTACGGTACCGTGGAGCCCTTTCCTGCCATCCAGCAGCTCATCATCAACTTCCAGAACTCTTTGCCGTTCCTCGCCAAGCTCAAGAGCCCCGCGTTGAAGCCGCGCCACTGGAAGGAGCTCATGCAGGTCACCAACAAGGACTTTAACTTTGAGCAGATCACACTCGACGATCTCATCGCGATGGAGCTGTTCCGCTTCAACGAAGACATTGACAACATTGTGCTCTCGGCGGCCCGCGAGCAAGGCGTGGAGCAGGAGATTCGTGCTATCAAGGAGTTTTGGGCGACAAAGGACTTTGCGCCAGTCAAATACGAGCCACGCAAGGGTCAAATTCGGTGCGAGGTGCTCACAGACACGAGCGACATCCAGGAATCCGTCGACGACAACATCCTCAAGATGCAGTCCATCGCCAACGTCAAGTGGGCCCAGCCGTTCATTGAAGAGGTTAAACTCTGGACACGCAAGCTGGCCAACATTAACGACGTGCTCGCCGTGTGGGTGGTGGTGCAGCAGAAGTGGCAGTATCTTGAGTCCATTTTCAAGGGGAACGAAGATATTGCCCAGCAGCTGCCGAAGGAGACCGCCAAGTTCAATGATCTGGACAAGAAGTTCGTGCGCATCATGACAGACACGAGCCAAGCGCCCAACGTTAGCCAGTGCTGCAATGTGCCAGGCCGCCTCGACGAACTCCGCTATCTGGAGGAGAAGCTCGAGGAGTGCCAAAAAGATCTGTCTAACTACTTGGAGACCAAGCGGTGCCTGTTTCCCCGCTTCTACTTCATCTCGGATGACGAGCTGCTCTCTATTCTCGCGTCCAGCAGCGCCAAGTCAGCGCAGGATCACATGCTGAAGATGTTCGATAACTGTGCCCGCCTCATCTTCAAGAGCGACGTGGACGAAACCGTGTGCGGTGTCGAGTCTCAGGAGGGCGAACGGCTGGACTTCAGCACACCAGTGAAGACCGACGGGGTGCCGGTTGAGGAGTGGCTTCAGGCGGTGCTGACGGAGAGCCGCTCGACACTGCACGACGTGCTCAAGGCGGGTGTCTTTTACTACCCGAAAATGTCACGACTCGACTGGGTGCAGAAGTACCACGGTATGGTGACGCTCACCGGCGCGAAGATTTTCTGGACGTTCGAAATCGAGAACGCCTTCCAGGAGGTGAGCAAGGGCAAGAAGAACGCCGTCAAGGAGCTGTCTGGCAAGCTGAGCACACAGCTGGTGAATCTGGTGACGGAGATGGACAAGGACATCGACAAGCAGTACCGAAAGAAGATCAACACGCTCATCATTGTCGACGTTCACGGGCGAGACATCGTGGATCGCTTCGTACGTGACTCCGTGACGGACGCGCGTGAGTTCGATTGGGAGTCGCAGCTTCGCTTCTACTGGGATCGCACCACGGACACGTGCCTTATTCGGCAGTGCACGGGCCAGTTCAACTACGGCTTCGAGTACATGGGCTTGAATGGCCGCCTGGTGATTACTCCACTGACTGACCGCTGCTTCATGACGCTGACGCAGGCGCTGACCTTCTACCTCGGTGGCGCGCCAGGTGGGCCGGCCGGCACGGGCAAGACCGAGTCGGTGAAGGATCTCGCCAAGGCGATGGCTATCCAGTGTGTGGTCTTCAACTGTGGCGAGGGCCTGGACTACAAGGCGATGGGCACCATCTTTTCTGGTTTGTCACAGGCCGGCTCGTGGGGTTGCTTCGATGAGTTCAACCGTATTGAACTCCCTGTGCTCTCCGTCGTGTCTGAGCAGCTGCGCTCCATTCAGTCTGCGCTGCGCGCTGGTTCGAAGCGCTTCCTCTTTGGAGACTCAGAGATCAACCTGGTGTCCACCGTGGGTGTGTTCATCACCATGAACCCTGGCTACGCGGGCCGTGTCGAGCTGCCGGATAATCTCAAGGCGCTCTTCCGTCCCGTCGTGATGGTGGTGCCTGACATGGAGCTCATTGCGGAGAATATGCTCTTCTCCGAAGGCTTCACCACCGCCCGTGACTTGGCGAAGAAGATGGTGACCCTCTACTCTCTTGCCAAGGGTCAGCTGTCGAAGCAGCACCATTATGACTGGGGTCTGCGCGCGCTCAAGGCGGTGCTTGTCATGGCCGGGCAGCTGAAGCGAGGCTCACCCGACCTGTCGGAGGAGAGTGTGCTGATGCGCGCGCTGCGCGACATGAACGCGCCGAAGTTCATCGCCGAGGATGAGCCGCTCTTCAAGGGTCTCATCGGCGATCTCTTCCCTGGCCTGGACCCGACGCGCGTCCCTCAGGAGAACCTCGCCCGTGCGGCCACGAAGGTACTCAAGGAAAGAGCGTTCATGGTGGATGTGAAGCAGATCGACAAGGTCGTTCAGTTGTATGAAACGATGCAGACACGGCACACGTCGATGGTGGTGGGCCCGACAGGCGGTGGCAAATCCGTCGTCATCGATGTCCTCTGCAAGGCGCAGACGGCGCTGGGCCTCGCGACCAAGTACTATGTCATCAACCCCAAGGCACAGCCAACATCGGTCCTCTACGGTGTCATGGATCCCATGACGCGCAATTGGACAGACGGCATCTTCTCGAACATTTTCCGCGCCATCAACCGCCCCGTGGAGGGTGGCGAACGCGAGCGCCGCTATGTCATCTTCGACGGCGACGTCGACGCCAAGTGGGTGGAGGACATGAACTCAGTCATGGATGATAACAAGCTCCTGACGCTGCCGAATGGCGAGCGTATTCGCCTGCACCCTCAGTGCTCGTTGCTTTTCGAGGTGGGCGATCTGCAGTACGCCTCCCCGGCGACGGTGTCGCGTGTGGGTATGGTCTTTCTTGACCCGATCAACCTCGGCTGGAAGCCGTTCATGCACGCGTGGAAGATGACACGCCCACGTGATGAGCACGAAACACTTGATGAACTCATCTCCCAGTTCGTACAGCCTCTGCTCGACTTTGTGTTGGAGGGTATGGACGGCACTGAGCTGGTACCGCCGCCCCGTCTCGTCATCCCCATGAATGACCTGAACATGGTTAAGCAGCTGACTACGCTGCTGCACACGGTCTCTCCGAAAGACACCGCGCTCGAACCGCGTGCACTGCAGTGCGTCTTCATCTTTGCCTGCGTGTGGAGCTTCGGGTCGCTCATCATCTCTCCGCCAGACCGGCAGCGCTTCGACGCCTTTCTCAAGAAGATCAGTGGGTGGAACTTGCAAGATGTCGGTGACAACTTCCTCACCCGTTTCGTTGGCTCCGGCTCGCTGCCGGAACGCCGCACCATGTACGACTACTTCTTCGACCTGCAGGACAGCCGCTGGAAGCCATGGAACACACTCATTCGCCCGTTTGAGCGCGCCCCAGGGCAAAAGTTCAGCTCGCTGCTCGTTTCGACGGTCGACACGGAACGCAGCATGTGGCTCCTCAACAAGATTGTGCTCAACCGCACGCCTGTGCTGTTTGTCGGTGACAGTGGTACCGCCAAGACGGTGACCATCCAGTCATATCTGGCAGATCTCAAGCGTCGCTCCATGGAGGCGGGCGACGCAAGTGATGCTGGTGACAGTGACGACGGTGGCGTCCATCTGGAGGAGATGCTGCTCGAGGTGAACTTTAGTTCGCGTACCACCAGTCTGGATGTGCAACGCACCATGGAAGATAACGTGGAGAAGCGCACCAACACGGTGCTTGGTCCTCCTGCCAAGAAACGCCTGGTTGTGTTCATTGACGACATCAACATGCCGACTGTCGACACGTACGGCACCCAGCAGCCGATTGCGTTTCTGAAGCTGCTGATTGAGAAGCAGTCGTGGTATGACCGCAAAGACCTGCTCTTCAAGAACGTGCGCGACACGCAGTTTGTGGCGGCCATGGCACCGCCCGGTGGTGGTCGCAACGCGCTCGACCCTCGCTTTGTCTCTCTCTTCACCGTGTTCAACATTACGTTCCCGGAGGACGAGTCGATCCACACTATCTACACACAGATTCTGGCCGACGCGTACAAGCAGATGCCCATTGACGCAGGTACCATCGCAGAGACACTCACAGACATGACGCTGCGCCTCTACCAAGAGCTTGTCACCGCCCTGCCTGCCACACCGGCCAAGTTCCACTACATTTTCAACCTGCGCGATCTGTCGCGTGTGTACGAGGGCATGTGCCGTGCGTCGGCCGACAAGTTCTCGAGCACCGCGTCGATTGTGCGTCTCTGGCGCCACGAGATCACACGTGTCTTTATCGATCGCATGCACGATCTGCAAGACAAGAAGTTTGTCAGCACGCTTGTCGCGAAGGAGGTGGACCGTCACTTCGCCGAGTGCAAGGACCTGGTTCTCGAGAACCCGCTGTGCTTCGGCGATTTTGGCGACTTTGTGCCCGACAGCGAGTTTGAGCGTTTGCACGTGTACGAGGACTTTGGTGCGTCGTATGCGACGCCGCGGCGCCTCGTGGAATCCATCATGGAGGAGATAAACACGCCTGTGAAGACCATCGATCTCGTCATGTTCGACATGGCCTTGGAGCATCTTCTCCGCATCACCCGCGTTCTCTCCTTGCCGCGTGGGCACTGCCTGCTCGTTGGCGTCGGTGGCTCGGGGAAGCAATCTTTGTCTAAGCTGGCCGCTGCCATTTGCCAAATGGGCGTCTTCGAGATTGTGCTGTCACGCAACTACAACGAGGACGCCTTTCGAGAGGACCTCAAGAAGCTCTACGTGCGCGTTGGCGTGCAGCAGGAGAAGGTCGTCTTCCTCTTCATGGACGGCCACGTCAAGGAGGAGGGCTTCCTGGAGCTCATTAACAACATGTTGGCCTCTGGCATGGTGCCGGCGCTATTCCCCGAAGAGGAGAAGGATGCCCTGTACAGCAGTGTCTCTGATGAGGTGTCCGCACAGGGCTTGGCACCGTCCAAGGACAACCTCTGGACGGCGTTCGTGTCCCGCTGCCGCGACAATCTGCACGTTGTGCTCTCCATGAGTCCATCTGGTGATGCGCTGCGTACGCGCTGCCGCAACTTCCCAAGTCTCATCAACAACACCACCATCGATTGGTTTGAAAAGTGGCCCGCGCAGGCGCTCGAGGCGGTCGGCTCAAAGCTCCTTGCCGAGGAGAACTTGCCGGAAGAACTGCGTGAAGCGATCGTGCGTCACATGGTGCACGTGCACATGACTGCCGATGAGCTCTCGACGCGCTACTACGGCGAACTCAAGCGATACAATTACGTGACACCGAAGAACTTCCTCGGCTTCGTCGCCAACTACGCCAAGCTGCTGCTGACAAAGCGCGAGACGATCGACGATCTCGTGCGGAAATTCACAATCGGTCTGGAGAAGCTTCACCGCGCACAGGAAGATGTCAAGGTGCTTCAAGAGGAGCTCGCGGAGAAGGAGGTGACCCTGCGCGAGAAGCAGGCCATCAACGAACAAATGACGGCGGAGATCACCGAGCAGAAGTCCAAGAACGAAAAGCGCAAAGAAGAGGCCCTGCAGATGGAGGGCGAGCTCGGCGTGCAGAGTGAGGAGATCGAAAAGGAGTCGGCCGAGGCGCAGGTGGTGCTAGATCAGGCGATGCCCGCTTTGGAGGAGGCCATGGAAGCCGTGCGCCACATCAATCCCAAGAGTATTACCGAGCTGCGCTCCTTCGCCAAGCCGCCCGTCAACGTCGTCGCGGTCGTACGCATGGTGTGTGTGGTCAAGGGCGTCTCACCGACTTGGGAGGCTGGTAAGATTATGATGGGCCAGAGCGACTTTATTCGCTCCCTCGTCGACATCGATAAGCTCACGCCGACGCTAAATCAGTCCAAGATGAATGAAATCAACAAGATCTTGAAGGAGTTCCCTGTCAACTCGAATGATCTCAAGAAGGTCAGTATGGCTGCGTCAGGTCTGATGATCTGGGTGGAGGCGATGAAACAGTACTGGAACGTCGCCAAGGAGGTGTTCCCGAAGCAAGAGCGCGTCCGTCAGCTGCAGGCAGCGCAGGAAAAGGCTGAGCAGCAGCTCGAGGCGATTCGCGACGAGATTGACCAACTGACTGAAAGTCTGCGTCGTCTGGAAGAGCAGCTCGAGGCCGGCATGCGCGAGGCACGCCAGCTGCAGGAGGAGAAGTCCATCATGGAGCGCCGCCTCAACGCGGCGCGCAAGCTGATTGACGGCTTCGGGTCTGAGCGGACGCGCTGGTCAGTTGAGAAGGAGACTCTTGGTGCGTCGCGACATCAGCTCATCGGCGACTGTCTCGGCGCGGCAGCGTTCCTGTCGTACCTCGGCGCCTTCACATTCCCGTACCGCGAGGAGGCGCAGAAGATGTGGCTCAAGGACCTTGAAGAGCGGCAGATCCCGCTCTCCGCCAAATTCGCGGTGCACCGCTTGCTCACGGATGAGGTGGCTGTCTCTCAGTGGGCCAGCGATGGTCTCCCTTCTGACGACCTGTCCGTGCAGAACGGCATGCTCACGGTCATGAGTAGCGACTACACCGGCAAGGGCAAGCGTGCGGGGAAGATCCGGTTCCCGCTCTGCATCGATCCCCAGATGCAGGCTGTCAATTGGATCAAGCGCCAGCACCAAGGCAACCCACGCTTTGAAGTCGCGACGTTTAGTGACCCCGACTTTCTAAAGCGACTGGAGTTCGCCATCCAGTACGGCAATCCGTTCCTCTTCGAGAATGTGGACGAGTTTATTGACCCAATCATCGACAGCGTCCTCGACCCGCAGTTCAAGATGGAGTCTGGACAGAAGCTCATTCGCATTGGCGACAAGGACATCCCGTGGGACAGTAACTTCAAGCTGTACCTCTGCACTAAGCTGCCGAACCCCAACTATCCTGCGGAGGTGTTTGGCAAGACTATTGTCATCAACTACGGTGTCACCGAAGACGGGCTGGAGTCGCAGCTGCTCAACTACGTTGTCGCGAGTGAACGGAGCGACTTGCAGCGGCAGTCGGAGGAGCTTGTGCAGACAATGGCGGAGAGTCGGGCGCAGCTGAAGGAGCTCGAGGACACCCTCATTCGCGAGCTGACATTGGCGACTGGCAACATTCTCGACAACGACGACCTGATCGCCACGCTCGAGAACACGAAAAACAGCGCGTCTGAGGTGGGGCAGAAGCTGGAGCAGGCCAAAGAAACGGCTCGTACGACGGAGCTTTCGCGCCAGCAATACCGCCCCGCCGCGAAGAGGGGTGCCGTGCTGTACTTTATCATCTCCCAGCTGTCCACGATCAACACCATGTACGAGTACTCGCTGTCCGCTTTCCTGCACGATGTGTTTGGGTACTCCATCACAAAGAGCGATGCCTCTTTTGACATCCAGGATCGACTGAAGAACATCATTGATGCCTTGACGTACAATCTTTACTGCTACGTCTGTATGGGTATCTTCGAAAAGGACAAGCTGATGCTCTCGCTGCAGATGGCTATTCGTCTTCTCATGCAACAGAAGCGACTTCCGCAGGTGGAGCTCGAGTTCTTCCTGCGCGGCTGTGTCCTGGCGGAGAAAGATTTCCCAACGTGTCCAGTGGACTGGATGACGGAGCGACAGTGGAACGACGCGTGCAAGCTGGCACGTACCCTGCCTGTCTTCGTCAATCTGCTCGACGAGATCAAGGAGCACGCTGACGCATGGAAAGCGTGGTACGCGCTGGACCGCCCCGAAGAGGCTCTCATGGAAATACCGTGCGAGTACGGCACAAAGCTATCGGAGTTCCAGGTTCTCTGTCTGCTCCGCTGCTTCCGTGTGGATCGCGTGTACAATGGGGTGACCAGCTTCATCAGTCGCTGCGACCTACTCGGCGAGCGCTTTGTGATGCCGCCCATCTTGCGCTACAAGGACGTGCTGGACAAGAGCTCCTGCTTCTCGCCTGTTGTGTGCATCGTGTCGCCTGGCGCGAATCCGACCGACGAAATTGTCAAGCTTGCCGCCAAGGAGGTGGGCCTCGACAAGCTGCGGTCCATCTCGCTCGGTCAGGGCCAGGGTGAGGAGGCCATGAAGATGGTGGAGCTCGGTACTGTGCGCGGCCACTGGGTGCTGCTGCAGAACTGCCACCTGCTCACGCCGTGGATGAAGGATCTGGAGAAGACCATCGAGAAGATGGACCAGCAGCAGCCGCACGACCAATTCCGACTGTGGCTGACGACGGAGCCTAGCCTCGCGTTTCCGATGGGCATTCTACAGCGCTCGCTCAAGGTCGTCAATGAGCCCCCCAACGGTCTCAAGATGAACATGAAAAACACCCTCTCCAAGGTCAACGAGGACCAGCTCGACGGGTGCCCTCACTGGGCGTTCCGACCCCTCGTTTTCACTTTGTCCTTCTTCCACGCGGTCGTGCAAGAGCGGCGCAAGTACGGCAAGATCGGTTGGAACGTCGTGTACGACTTCAACGAGACAGACTTCACAGTGTCGATGCGCTTGTTGGACACGTACCTGACCAAGGCGTACCACAATAGTGACCCCATCCCTTGGGACACTCTGCGGTACCTGGTTGGTGAAGCCATGTACGGTGGACGCGTGACTGATGGCATGGATCGCCGCATTGTCAAGACGTACTTGGAGGAGTACTTTGGTGACTTTCTCTTTGACAGCTTCCAGCCGTTCCACTTCTTCGTCGACGCGACGGCTGACTACTGTCTGCCTCCCGGTAGCTGTGATGCGAGCAAGCGCCTGACACTGCCGCAGATGGTGCAGCACGTGGATAGCTTCCCCAACAGCAACACCCCCGATGTCTTCGGTCTCCATCCCAACGCCGAGACCGGCTATCTGCGCAACGCGACGGAGTCGATGTGGGCTAGTCTGCTGGAGCTCATGCCGCGATCAGGCGGTGCCGCGTCCGCAGGCACGTCGCGTGAGGAGATGCTGGTCAAGTTCACCGAAGACATCCTTGCGCAGGTCCCGAAGCCGTTTGATCAGAAGCAAGTCGTGAGGAAGGAAAATGAGCGTGCCCACGAAAACGGCTACGAAAGCGTGCAGCCCACACAGGTTGTGTTGCTTCAGGAGGTGGAGCGCTGGAACCGGCTGGTAAATGTCATGGTCTCGTCACTCAAGGAGCTTCAAAAGGCGTTGGCTGGCGTCATCGGTATGAGCCAGAGCCTTGATGACTTGGCGTCTTCCCTGAACAATGGTCAACTGCCGTCCTCATGGCGCCAGCACGCTCCCGCGACACGCAAGAACCTCGGCCGCTGGCTCGCCCACTTCCGGCACCGTCACCAGCAGTACACACACTGGAGTGTCAATGGCGAGCCCACGTGCATGTGGCTGTCTGGCCTCATGGTGCCCGACTCTTACATCTCTGCGCTTGTGCAGGTAACGTGTCGAAAGTACAAGTGGCCACTAGACCGGTCCACCATGGTCACGACCGTGACCACCTATAGCAGCCCCGCTGACGTCTCAGGCTACCCGAAGGACGGTGCCTACGTCTCGGGTCTGTTTCTCGAAGGCGCGCGCTGGGACGCGGACAAGCACCAGCTTGCGCCGCAACGGAAGAAGCAGCTCATGTGCGAGATGCCTGTGATGCAGATTGTGCCCACAGAGACGTCCCGCGTGAAGAACGTTGGGACGTTCAAAACCCCCGTGTACGTGACCTCTGATCGCCGAAACGCGGCTGGTGTGGGTCTCGTGTTTGTCGCCGATCTTGCGACCAAGAACCACGCCTCACTCTGGACGTTGGAGTCGGTCGCACTGGTGCTTGACTCCGATGACTAATCCGCGGTGTCTGTTGATGTCGACGTACGTGCCATTCGCACTCCCGGCATTGAGAGTTTTTCTCCTCCTTTTCACCGTCATGTGCGGGCTGTCGAATCCGACGACGGCTGACGGTACTGTGATCCGTTGTCCAAATCTCTTGTTGGCGCTGCGATGTGCCCTATTCCGTGATTTCCACTGTGTTACCAGGGCGTCATTTTTCCTAATACCCTCTTTTTTTTTTTGTGTGTGTGTGTGTGTGAACTGGCGTCTTTTTTTTTTTTTCCTCTCTCTCTCGTTGTTCGCGCCGGGCATCCGGCTTGATGACATTGGATGTACATGATGTAAATACGCTCATTTGGATCACTTTGCGTGTGAATGCGCATGGGTGGTGAGTGCGACCACAATGATTGACGCACAGGCGCGGAACTCCAATGAAACAAATTAGTGTCTGGTAAAAGTAAACAGAAAAAACCAAGAGATGGAAGCGTACCACTAGGCACTGCCCATTTCAAGAGAGTACCTGTCCCGCACTGCCGTCTTCCTTCGCACCGCAGAGAGTGAGGAAGAGTGACGACGCCCCTCATCGATTTGAGTATCGTCTCTCACTGTGCCCACTTCTTTCCATACGTTGGCCTTGTCACAGCCTGAACGTCGCTTATCTTGACGTGCCCGAAATGTCTGAACGGCATGGCGGGGGGGGGGGGTCAAGCGCAGCTGTTTACTCTGTCCGCTCACTACACGTTTCACCAAAAGAGGAATGGTGGTTCTCTTGCGTCCACTTCACTGTTCGCCAGGCGCCGATAAAATCTCTCTTTCTTTTTATTCAATTGCCTTCACTCCGTTGATCTCTCTCTTTTCTTTAGTTGCCCATCCTATCATCCCGCTGCCACGCAGACACGTATACGCGACAACAACAACGACAAGAAAAAAAAAAAAAGAGATAGGAACGGAAAAGACATCGAGGTGTAAGTCATGGGTGCAACCGAGAAAGACTCTCAAGGAACCGTCCACCGGCGGGTTGTTGCGGCTCAAAGGCGTGTTGTCACGTTTCTTCTCGCATTTACTGTGGTGCTGGTCGCATTTGTGATCCTGCTCTCCGCTGTACAGAGCCGTGGTGCGAGCTGCCAAGAGCGCGCACACCAGGCTGTCTTTGAGCAATTCCTCCGGCCCGAGGCAACAGCGGCAGACATTGAGGCGACCGTCAACAAGATCCTCGGCTCCCTTTCGAGCGAGTGGGACAGCGGAGCGAAGGATGTTTCAGACAAAGTTAGGACGCTCGATATTCTAGACACAGCCGATCACGTCATCTCATCGAACGGCTTCCGCCTGCTTCGCCGCTCCGATGGCACTGTTCAGCGCTACGAGCTCCGTGCGCTGTTCGAACACCTGTGTGACTCCTATCCGACCCTCACAATGGAGGTGTTGCCCAATGTAGACAGCGAGCGTGTCGCGATGCATTCGAAGGCCCTCACTCTCACAAACCTGACACACAAGTTCATGTTCGAAAGTGCCCTCATCACCGGCGACAGGGACCGTGTGACTAGCTTCCCACAAATGCAAATTCTCTTCCCTGGATTTCGGCAGGTGGTCAGCAAATCGTCACGCATCGATGTGAAGAAGTCGTGGCGCTACCGTGTGGTCTTTTCTGGGCCTGTCTACTACATGCAGGAACCTCTCGATGTGACAATGACGCTGCAGCAGTGGATGGACGAGAAGGGCAACACGCTCTTTTGGCGTCTTGTCACGGCGAGTGAAAATATTATGGCAGAGCGCGACATCATCTCTCTCACGCGCAATGTGCACGATGCCTTGACCACCGAGGGCTTCCAGTGCGTTGGCAACCAGTGTGACTCTGCGCTGGACATTTATCTCCGGTGAAATCTCGCAACTGCTCGTCGCCTCACTTCACCACGACCTCACGTGCACACACACACACACCCAACAGCAACAGCTACAAAAACAAAAGAAGTGCGAGAGATGCCCCAGCTTGGAGCGAGCAGGTGTGGCGGTTCTTTTTTTTTTTTTTGATAGTCAGTCGCCTAGTCCGACCCGAAACAATCCTGCCGCAGCGATCACGGTCGGTGGGAACGCTTGCACAAAATCAGACTCATGAAGGCTCTGAGGCCGCTGCCCCTGGCCGTGCGTGTGTGTATGTGTGTCTGGGATTGTGAGTAATTGTGCTTTTCGGTTGAGCTGTTTTGTTTGATCTGAGAAGCAATAAGTCGAAGAAAAGAATAAGGAGAATCCTAGTCTGTGCACGGCCATGTTTTTTCTTTCACACTGCCGGCATATAACGATTGCGGGCTTCTCACCCTTTGAACGTCGCTCGGCGCGTCGCCGCACCCGCTTTCCTCTTCGCGACGTGTCAACGAGACGGGGGTATCGTATGGCGACAGAATGACGACCAGATGCACTTTTTGGTCGCACGCCGTATCGTAGCATCGTGATGTTGAGGCAACGCACCTGACCCTGTGCGAAACGCACCCTCCAACCTGCATTCGTGTGGGAGGGCACTCGGTGGAATGGCGGCACACGCGTGTGTAATCCCTGTCACTCAGCGAGAGAGAATACAAAAAAGAAAAACACAACCGCAGTCGCTACATTCAATTACTCACCTTTTAGTTTCCTTCCTCGTTCGCCTGGTTTCCACAATTCGCGCACTGATCATCCGTGTTTCCCTTACTCTTCCGCACGTGCGAAATCACATACCTGATCTGCTTACCTTCACCAGTGGAAGTTGCAGTAAATCGTGGCCTTCCCTTGGCTGGTCCCTCTCAAGACTCGTCACCGGTCAGCTTCACGCTAACACCTTCTCTTGAAGTTTTCTGTTGTACCTGGCTGTTGTCTTTTTTTTTTTTTCTTCGACTTGCCTGGTGTCTTTGTCGAGAGGGCATCTCTATTTTTTTTTTTTTTCTGTTCCCCCGTTCCCTAACTCCTTTGCATTTGTTTGGTGGACCTGATCCCGACACAGAGGCAGTGAGGGATCGACAGAGCTGCCCGAACCAGCACACCACTCGTTTGTACTTGTCGAAAACGGAGGCCGAGACCAGATCGCGTCATGGTCCCTCAGAGCTCCGAGCAACTGCTCTGTAGTGCCGCGAAGAACACGGCGGCGCTGCAGCGTTGTCTGGCGACAGCACAGCGGCCGATGGTCGTGTCGAGGCTAAACGGCTGGCACCGAGCGCGGCAAAATGTGATTGTCTGCGCCACTGACGAACTCGCTGTGAGGACGGCCCGCTCGCTGCAATCGTTCCAAGATCCGTTGATCCTGTCCAGCATGCGCAGCGCCAACGCCGCACGCCTCCGTTGGGCTCAGACGTTTAGCGCACGAGAATTCAATTTTTGTACGACGCTGGGGGTGCTCGCCCGACAGTACGTGGCGCAGCACCGCGAACAAAATGGGCCGTCGCCAAACGAAAGTACCAGCGCCGCCGCGACTTCCTCACTTTTTAGCTCGATCGCGATGCGCGCCGACGTGCATGGTTATCAGCGGATGCCCACGCCGCTGACGAACATGGACGACAACACGCCCTTGTTCGCTGACTCCGGCACAACAGACGTATCGCCAGCCTCCGAGCCACCCACACTTGCTGATTTGACGGACGAAGGCCGTCGTCCGGTGCGCGTGGAATCGCTGACCACGCTGAGCGAGACCGAGCAGGCGCTGTCGGACGGGCGTATCCAACTCGACACGATTCCTTTCGAGGTGGCCTTGCAGATTCTGCGGCCACAGCAGCCTTTGTTGAACATCATGGTAAATGAAATCTCCATCCGGTCAGCCGGACTGAACTACTGGTTCTCGTGCTTTTGTCGTCGTCGAGTGGCCTGGCGGGTGCTGCACGAGCACCTCTTGCACGTCACGAGGCCCGACTTATACACGTCGATTGTCAATGACGCAACCAACATCCGCGAGCTCTTGAAAGAGGCGTGTGAGGTGGTCGCCGATTTGTACTCGAAAGTTTCTAACCAACAAGCGGACGACGTCATCATCACATTTCACGTCGAGGAGGACACCTCCATCCTGACCAACACGCCGCCTGGTCAGTTCCTCAGCTCGAGTGCTGAGGCCGACGACGGCAGCGACACGACTGGCTCGTCTTCCGTGAGCGATGCGCTGCCAGAAGTCAGCGAGCGCGTCTACTCCGTAGAGGGTCACCTGAGTTACACGTTTCGCGAGCTCCTTAAGAACGCCTGCGTTGCGTCTCTCAAGGTCTCCAACAGTATCGCTGTGACCATGCGTTACGCCGAAGACGACCGATGGGTGGTCGTCGACTTTGTCGATAAAGCGCATGGCATCTCGCCCAGTCACGCACACGAGATTTGGAAATTCGGCTGGACGACAAGCAAGCACTACGAAAGCCACTTGGGTGGCTTTGGTGTGGGCTTACCTATTTCCAAGGTTTACATGGATATGTGGGGCGGATCGATCCGCATGTACTCCGATATCGGCCACGGCACGGTCGCACGCGTGCGCTTGCCGAAGTCGCCGGTGGAGGTGCTCGTGCCTGACACCACTCTCCCCTCACCGTGATGCACTGCGGCTGACACAGGCGAAATCGTTCCTCTTCGTCGTCTCGCTGTGTTTTGGTACCGTGTCGTCACTGCGAGACATCACAGTGTATTCTACCGCACTTCCTGGAGTACACACGCACACACAAACAGAAAAAGAAACAACAACAAAAAAAAAAAAAAACATGAATCTCCAGACGTGGAAGTTGTGATGACCTGTGCTTTTTCGGTTGCCGTTGGTGTCGCTCGATGTGCCCCATCGGCGCTGACCACCAAGTCGCTCGCTTGGATCTGGGGTCCACAGCAACCCCAGGCAGCAGCCGTGCCAGTGGGAATGGAGGAAGAATGATGGTAGAAAACCCAGAGAGAAGGGGAGGGAGGGAGAATGCGCTGTACCCGGGCTCACGCCCTCCCCCTCCCCTCCCCCGCCTCAGGCAGCGGGTGCCACTTCCACTTTCTCCATGCCGCTTCCCTGGATCTGTGCTCATCTTGAGTCACTCAAACACCCCTCCCTCTTCTCCGTTGCTCACTGCTCTACCACACCGTCTCTACACTTCACATTCAGCGCGTTTGTCTCTCGACGTGTGCCGACAAGTCCACTCTTTCACCTCTCATCGCTTAGAAGGCGCGTGAGCACACACACACTCACACACGACTGGCTGGACTGGCGCGAAGGGACGCAGTCATCTGCTGAGCCGTCCGATACGTTGAAACACGGTTGCCTTCTTTTTTTTTTTCTTTGATTCCCCTCACATTTTTTACCTACCCTTTCTTTCATTCTCACTTTGGTCGCCCGCCCTCCCCTCCCCCTACGACTCTTTACGTGTCGTCTGCGACCCTCAGCCAGTAGTCAGGCATCTCGGCCAGCGACGGACTCGTCTCGTATTCGTTTGCGCTCACAAGTCAAACAGACGTCTGTGTGACATGGAGAAGGAACAAAAGGCAATCTGCTGGCGTCCGAAGAACGCCCTGATTGAGTGCGTCGTCATGACCAAGTGCTTCGAAGAAAAGCAGGATATTGAGGAGTGCATCAGCGCCAACGAGTGCTTCCTGGAGCGGCGCAACTGGACGATGTGTAAGATGAACGCCATCAACCCTCGCTACCGTCTGCGAGGGAACCCCTACGATGTGTCCACGGAGAGCCAGAAGAAGGTTGAGGCCCGTGACGAGCGCATCCGCAAGCGCGAACTTGAGGAGGAGGGCGTCTACACAAAGTAGAGCGCACAGTGTCGCTTCATCTTGTGCGGCCCGCTTGAATCAGACACAACACCACTCGACCCCCAGAAGCCGGCACTGACAAAAATATCATGTTCCTTCGAGGGCAATAAGCTCCCTCTCGAACCTTCCACATCCCACACATTCAAACGCGCAAACAAAGTATTGATTGTCGTTCACGACCATCGCCAACGGGAAAAAAAAACAAGAACACCAGAACGTCAGCGAGAGCTACGTGGCAACACTGCAGCGTCTCGGTACGGCTTGTCTCCCGACGAGGAGATGAGTCCTCCCGCAGTCGCTTTTCGTCGCCACCGCGCGGCTACTGTAAACTGCGCAGCAGGTGGCGCAGTAGGTTGCCCCAACGAACACGCGAGCTCGTTTCCCGAATGCGTATCGTGCCAGCACGTGCCCGGCTGTGCGCGCACCACTTCTGCTCTACTGGCCCCATCTTCCCATGTGGGCCTCCGCCTCCTCAGGTCCTGCATTTGACCTTCCTCCGCTCTCTTCCCCGCCACCCTCTTCACCCTTTTCTGGACGGTACGATGAAGCGTGTGAGTGTGATCGTGTTCGCAAGGGAGCTCACACTTCTTTTCGTCTCAGTGTCGTCTGTCGCTCTGTCGCTGCTGCTTTATACGTATGCGACGGACAGAGTGCGTCGTTTCACACTTTTTGTTTCCCCACTTCCCTCCACCTGCAAGTTGAAGGAGGTCGCTGTCTTCCATCTCGTGCAGCTCACCTTTTCCTCGGAGGCCAACACCAACACCTCCCCACGTGCGCACGCCTTCCACCATGCGTGCGGGCGACTCACCCCCGGAAGGCAGTACTGGCGGCTCGCCACCAATGCACAAACGTATGTCGCTGCGCCGCCCCGCCTCAGTAACATCTCTGTTTACCATTACGCAGACGAGCACGAACTGCTTCCAACGGCGACCGCCACGGCCGACACATCATCGCGTCGAGCCCGCGCAGTCGGTGGCCGCTCCTTCGTTCCCGCTGCCGTCCTTGCGGACAAATGAGGAAGAGGAGGCCGAGGCCGTGCAGGCGGATATCCAGCACCCTGTCAGAGGTGACAGCGACTGCCTCAGTGTACCGGAAGAGGCTGTCCACACGAGCTCACCGAGCACTTGCCCCTCCATTTCTTCCCGTGAGGAGGACAGTGACTCGGAGTACTCGGACCACGACTTGTGGAACTCCGCGATGCAGAGCTACTTGCTTGACTCTGATGATGATGACGACGAGAATGATGGTGATGCCCGGGCTCTCTCTTATACCACCAGCTCTCTTGGTGACCAATTGACCGCATCTCCGTTTCTGGTCGCCAATGTGAGCTCGTACGCTCAGCGCATTCGGCGCGACGTACCAGCTCGGAAGCTTACCGCGAAGAAGGCGTCGAGGAGTGGATTGTCCAGTGCCGCTCGCATGACGCCGTCCAACAGCTCCCAATCCCTGGACTCCCAGGCTTTTGCTGCCGCCGCGTCTCGCTCCAGGACATCCTCGAAGCTCAACAAGAAGAAGAACCAAATGCACCGGTTCCTCTTGGCGCCTCTGCACGGCGACAAGCTCGCGGACGGCCGGGTCATGGGACCGCTGACGATTGTGCTTGACATTGACGAAACCCTCGTATCTGCCCGAGGTGAACGCATCGATGTGCGGCCTCATGTCAAGGACTTGCTTGACCTCTGTGCGACACTGTGCTGCGAGGTGATCGTGTGGACAGCCGGAGTGGCCGACTACGTGAACCCCATCCTGCGCCAGATCAGCGTCGCGTGCGGCCGAACAGACTGGTACCACCACGTGATCAGCCGCCACCGGCGATGGTACTCGGAGGACAAGGACTGCTGTAAGGACTTGACTCTTCTCAACAGACCGCTGGACCGCGTCTTGCTCGTTGAGAATAACCCTGTCTCGGTGATGAAGCAGCCGAAGCAGGCTATCCTGGTGGAGGATTATCTCGGTGCGAACGACGCAGACGAGACCCTCAGGCACCTTGCCAGCATTGTGCGCCGCCTCGTGTTCACCATGTCCTCGTCACGAACGCCGACATCTACGCCTCCGCTTGGACCACTTGAGTTGCACCCGAACCCCGTACCAATGAGGTCAGTATCGTCAGTGTTGCCGCGAGAAGCAGCCGTTGTACCTGTGCAGTTTCTTTTGTATGAGGTGATGCAGCACTCGGTAGACCACACCGGACCCCCGCCAGATAACTTTGAGAAGCTCAGCTGCTTCACGCTTCGCTACTCGACTGCTTCCACCGGGGGCCAACACAGCTATGGTGGCATCGTACCACTGATGTAGACATCACGCATTGACACTTATTTCATCACAGCGAGTTTTCGCCAGCGCGATCACGTCGATCATGTGATCTCTTGGTTGTATGTGTGGCGAGGAGAAGGAGGACAGGGAGTGTTCACGCTGTGCATCTCCATATCGGGTCTCACAGCCACTCGCCCGTACTCACTGCCTTCTTTTTTTTTCTTCTTCTGCAAGTGCACATTCTCTCGTGCTTTTTGTGTATCTTTGTGAACGTCCCCGTCGCGGCGCCTCCAACGCGACGGAAATGACAGAGCGTGAACCCGTGAAGAGACGAAACGGGAAAAAAACAAACAATCCAAAATGAGAGAGCGGGTCTGTTCTGATCAGTGCTCTGCACATCTGCCAGTATAACCTGATTGCGTGAATCACGTTCATGACTGACGAGTCACCTGTACTTCGTCGCGTACAACGACATCGGGAGCATCACTCTCATTCGCGGCGTGGGCTAGACCTTGCCGGAACGGACACATGCCCTTCATCATCCACGCGAACACAAATACATCACCTGCTTGTGCTACTTCCTTTTTCGCGTCTCCTCTCCCCGCACCTCTTCTTGCCTGTTTTCGAACCCCGCAAAGGGGTGTGTGCACTCTTCGTCTACTCTTCCTGTTCGACTGTCGGCTGATCGTACGCGTCATCTTTTTTTCCCCGTCTATCGGGCTTGCTTATTCACCTTTCCTTTTACTTCTTGTTCACTTCCCAACCAGCCTCCCAAGTCATCATCACCGCTCCTGTTTCTCTTCACTTGGCGTGCTCTCTCTGTTTGCCGCCTTTCTTCATCGCTTCGTCTCTTCGCTCGTCCCCCTCCCCCCCCCCTGCCTGATACACACACGAGCCTCTTTCATGCAATGCACCTTACGGCTCTCAAAGGTACGCGCGACCACCTGCGCGCCTTGTTACTCCTTGGTGGATTGGCTGTGCTGCTCATGTTTTGCGGTCTAGTGACGCGGCGCGGACCGGTGCACACTCCATGGGAGGAGGCGTTGTCAAGCGCTCCGCGCGCGTCAGTGTGCCCGTGGAAGCTCGCCAATGTGTCATTTGCCGTTACCGAGCGTGTCATCAACGAGGTGCTCTCCGCCATCACGCCTGTGATCGAGCACGCCATTCGGAACATTACAGTACCCCCACAGAAGGTCGAGCACGCCGACGTGGACTCGATGGACCTTGTGAACTTTACACTACGCAACTTGAGCTTGCATTTGGCTGCCCCGTCGCGGCCGTACATGACAGCCGAAGCTGTGGGCATGGGTGTCGAAATCGGCGAGACCAACTTCACAGCCCACGTGATGCTGTCCACATGCAAAGGTGTTTTCTGGGCGACTATGACCAATGTGACGCTGCAGATGCCACTACGTCTTCACCACTTTGAGAACGGCACACTCTACGCGAACGTAAGCGATGCAACCTTCGCGGCTGGCAACCTGACTGTTGACCACCGACTTGATTCATCCTTCTGTCGCGTGGCTGAGAGTGTCGTGGAGCTTTTCATGGGTGAAATCAATGCCCTGGTTGAGCGGAAGACTATTGAAGCCCTTGAACACCAACTTCCCGAAGCAGTACAGGCTCAACTCAACGAGCAACTACGCGAGCTACCCATATTCTTCTACGTCGACCCACTCATTGAACACGACAAGATTTTAGGTACCGCTGACCTCATTCGCGGTCGGACCACCCTGCCGACTTCGACCGCATCGTCTCTTCCCGCGCGTGACGTGTCGATCGAGGTGCCGGAGCTCTCTGTGAACAACTACCTTGCTGATTTGCGCTGCCATGAGGCCCTTGCAGTCCGCGTGGACAGTGGCTTCACAACCGACGACGTCAAGGACGTGTTCCCGACAGTGGTCGCCCTGTGTCCCCACTGTGAGCTGGACGTGGTGGTGTCGGGAAATGCGGGCGACACAGAGCTCCGCATGAGCTCCTCAGCCAAGATGGGTGCGATGGCACTGTCGGTCGAGAAGCTGCACCTCGGTGTGCTCATTCGGGCGCCTTCACCGAGCGCTGGAAAAGCCGTCTATGAGGCACTGGCGCGCCTGCCTGACTTCACCACCCCCTCAGACGACGAGGCTCGTGTGTTAGCCCACTTCTTTACGCAGCCGATGGGCCGCGGGATCACCGACAATTCCACGGACATTCCTCTCGTCGTTATCGAGGTGAATACCACGATATCCGCTCAGCGCATTGCAATCGAGGGCGCGAATAGCGATCACTTGGCTGTACATGTGGATCCGACTCAGCATTTCGACGCTGCTGTGGTGGCATCGAACATTGGCCCTATCGATCCTCAAATTCTCGCAGACCTGGAGTCCCTACTGAATCACTTCCTCTTTCCGCTTGTCAACGCTGGCAGCCCTTACAGTCTCGCACCCGTCCTCCGCCGCGCGATCCTCGACATCGCAGCTGGCTCCGTTGTCGCCGCGTCTGACGTGTCGGTTCCGCACGTTGGAATACGTCACATGGACGTGCCCGATAAGGCGGCGCGAGAGCACACAATGAAGTTGTGAACGTAGCGCCGATGCGCGTCTCAAACGGCCGTTTTCGCCACCGGGCTCATTTCTGTACACTTCCATCCTCGCTTTGTTTCTTTTCTCTTCTTTGTCTTGCTCGGTTTCTTCCCAGTCCTCTTGTGAACGATTTGTCTTCGACGACCAACGCTTCATCGTTTCGCTTGCCTCTGCACACTAACGCGATGGTGTGACAGTGGCTTCCACGTCTCCCTTTCCCTACCCTCTCCCGGTCCATTCGGATGAACCCGGCTTTGTCTCGCCAAGAGAATCTGAAAGCATCGTTAGCCATCCAGAACCGCTTGTTTACGTGCGCCATTCATGATTTGGTTCGCGGGCCTTCCAAGGTGACTATCAATGTGGTTTTGTGGTTTCACCAAACACACATCACTCTCCGTCTCTGTGCCCCTCACTTGTTCTCCCTCCCACCCACCATTCACGTGCTATCGTCCACCAGCAGCGCTCTCGTGTTTCTGTTTGGTTTTTGTTTGTTTGTTTCTTTCTCTTTTTCCCCTCCTGTGGACTTGCGTGAACGGGTGTGTCTCTGCTCAGACGCCGCATTGAAGACGGGGGCCAGTCACGTACCACGTACACCTAAACGCACACACACGCACACACAAACACACACACACATACAGCGGCCTCACAGACGTTCGTACCGCACACCGACGCGGAATTGCCTGGCGAAATACAAACAAACGGCTCGTTGTGAGGAAAAGCAGAGCCGTATTGTCGATCGTTGACTGAGGCGACCGAACGCGCTGCAGTGACGTGGCTTCATGCGTTGTGGTGAAGGTCAAGCCATCCGTGGTCTCACTTTGACTCTGTACGATTCAGCATCCGTGCTACGCGCTAAGCTCTTGTAATTGGTCTTTGTCTCTCAGTGTTTCTGTCTTTCCGTTGGACTCCCTCGCACGCGCGCACACTTGTATTGTGTCGCACACGTAACGCATCGGGTGCGCTTTTCTCAATCTTTCTTCTTTGGTCGCACTTTGTTCCGCTGGGCGGTCTCCATCTTCTGCGCGTCGTTTTTGCTGAGCCGCTCCTCTTTCCATCACTGTGGTGTCGCAACGTTTTTTCCGCCGCCTCGGTTTCCCTCCGCCCCACTCTAGATCGGCCTCCGTTTTTCCTCACGCGCACGCTTCTAGTCGCAGCAGTTCCTCACCGGCCTCGTACCCCCTCGTGTTGTCGGCTGCTCGGTTTTATCTCGCAACCTTTCTCCCCCCAGGCGTTGCTCTCGACTCCCATTGGCGACACATTACGTACCGCCGCGCGCTTGCGTCTCAATTCGTCTGCACGTGAGCTGTCTGGCGCACGTGGCCGTTTCTCCTGCTGGCTTTCTGTTCAATTACTGCCTCATACCACATCAGTTCGACGTGCGGACCGATGGAAGACCTCAGTGCGTCCGAGCTTCTCCCCGGCAGTCCGACGACGATCGGGGTTGCGCCAAACTGGCGCATCGTCAGCAATGATGGGGCACACGCGCTGGAGCAGCAAATGGCTGCCATTTTCATGAACCTCAACAGTGCCGCTGACAGTCGTCTCATGCGCATAGAGGAGTGCGTGAGTGCGCTGATGGACACACTGTTTGCTCACTCTAGCGAAATCCAGACCAGCGAGGCGATGCAGGCCTGCCTCCTCAGTCTCGTGGAGGAGTCGTTTGATGTGTCCGTTCTGAAAGGCTGCCGCTCCTTCGAGGTCGTCTTTGACCTCGCGTGGAAAGACCAGCACGAAAAGCGCAGTCAATGCCTCCAGCTGCTCATCCGGTGTGCCCTCAAGTGCACAGACCGCGAGAGTTGCGCGGCGATCTGCGACCTGATTGTGCTCACGCTCGAGGAGAACAGGCGCACCACAATGGAGCTTCTAGAAGATAAGCTGAACTGCCTGTACTCGTTAGCCAAGTGTGAGGATCTGAACGTGCGTGCCGCAACGTGTGAGGTGTTGGCGCGCATCGTCACGAGCAGCGCCTTCGTGATTAAACGTACCCCCATCTTACTTGACTCTCTCATCGCTGCGTGCAGTCCCGAGGCGCTCCTCACTGCGGCGGTGATGACGAGCTCCCGGTGGCACCGAGACGCCCTTATCAACCTCCTCACCGAAATGTCTGACGAGAACTACTACGAAGTGACCCCTCAGAGAGCCTCCGCAGTCGCAGAACTGCTCACCGGGTACATTCACACCGTTCACGAGGACAGCCAACTTGTGGGCGTCCTCTCGCTCCTCGGTGGTTTGGCGATTTCATCGAGCTTCGCCTCTGCGCCGTGGGACGTCTCCGCCGTCTCTGACTTTCTCGTGGACCACGACTGGTCCCAATGCACTGCCGACACACGCCGTATCGCCGCGTGCACCACGGGCAAGGTGGCCTTCACCATGTGCTACAAAGACACGACACAGTACGAGCGTGTCTTTGCCCATTTTGTGCACTACATCCGCACCGACGAAGCGGCTGTCGCCATCCCCGCGCTGGAGGTTCTCCTGAAAACGATGCAGAAGGGGATCGACATCCGGGACGTTTCTTTGTGCGTCTTGGCGCTGCAGGCGTGTCTGGAGCACCTCTCCTTCTATCCGTTCATCTTCGAGGTCATTGAAGAGCTCCGTCGCCGCTACCCTGACGCGGACTTGAATCCCATTTACAGCCTCGTCGATGAGTACCTGCAGCGGGACCAATTGTACGTCAACTTTGGCAAACTCAATGGCGTCCTGCGCTTCGCGCACGATCGGGTTGACATGAATCGACCGGAGCTGCGCCAGCTCAATATTGGCCTCGAACCAACTCTCCAGGAGGCCGTCCTGATTCGCTCTCTTCCGCTCCTCTGCACGCTGCACCGCACGAACCAACTCAACGATGCGATTGACCTCATGTTCCACGACGGCGTCGACGTGCGTGCCGCGGCCATCAGCACCGTCATCTCCTTGTGCGGGCTCATCATTAGCGAATCGAACCAGGATGCCAGTTATGGCCGCGAAATCAACAGCTCGACGAATCACAGCAAGCAAATGGTGAACAGCCAGATCAATTATGCGGTGGAGCGCATTCTCGATGTGGCCGTGGCAGATCGAATGGCACACCTTCGCTTTGCCGCCCTTCACAACCTCACGGAGACATTCTATCCGTACTTGAGTGTCCCCGACAATCTTGAGGCGCTCTTCATGGCACGCAACGATATTGACCGTGCCACGCGCGATGAGGCCTTGCTGCTCTTGTGTCGGCTCTGTCCATACAACCCAGCTACAGTACGACCGCACCTCCTACCATCCGAGGAGTATATGCTGCGCGACGTGGATCTGCAGGACGCCTCCGTATCACAGGCGATCTACAAAACGACCCTGTTGAGCCTCTGCGCGAAGCACGACTGCCTCCTGATCCCCTCGCAAACGGTTGAGTCCGTGGCGCTGAAGCGGTTGTCGATGCAGCCGTTCATCTCCAACCGCGTCTCCACTGCCCTTTTGGAGCTTGTGCAGTCGATTCTCGATCACTCTGGTCCGGAGGACCACTGTGACGGCATCTGCTTCCTGGAGCCCGTCCTCCGCATTGTCAACGGCGGCGACTCGTCCAAGCGACGGCGCCAGGGCCTCGAGACCCTCTGTGCGATACTCACGTCCATCCCGATTCCCGACGTGACAATGCAGGTGGAAGTGTATCGGAGTATTGCGCGCATTATACGGTGGGAGGCAGAGGAAGACGAGGGCGTGCTACTGGCCGCGTTCAAGGCCCTCAGCACACTTGGCGCCGTAAGTATCGTAACCATGCGACCGATCCTTCGTGTGCTCGAGTCCGACGGGATCGAGGAGGAAGACGAGGTGGTGACACCCGCCCTCGCGCAGTGCCGTCCGCGCCTGCGCATTTCTCCGCGCATGGTCGATCGCTACCCCTCCGTCCTCCTGTACTACTTCGTCAAGGACATGCAGCTGACAATGGACCCGCGGCTGCAGGTTGAGTCTCTTGCCACCGTGCGCGCGATGTTGTTGGAGGTTCACGGCAACCAAAAGGCCCTGCTCATGACGCAGCTTTTCCCGCAACTGCAGCTGTGGCTCGCAGACCCGGAGAAGCATCACTTGTACGAGTTGGTCTTGTGCCTCATGTCCGACCTCGCGGTACTGCTGCGACAATCGCGTGACGTCATCGCGCCGAGCATTGCCTATGATGTGCTCCAGGCGGTGCAGCAGTTTTGTGCACGTCCGCAGGCAGCGCAGCGTCCGCTCAGCACGTACGTGGTTGAGGTACTCGATCACCTGGCGCAAAGTTTGCCCGCACAAGATATGCGAGACCATCGCTGGGCCGTCGAGTTCATTCATCAGCGTCTGTCCCAGAACAAGAATGATCTTGAGCTTGTGTTCCGCGTTGTGAAGGCGTTGGAGTCTTTCCTCGTCGTGATGCACGAGAAGGACTTGCAGCTGATTCTTCCGCACGTTCTTCAGTGCGTCGAACCGGCCAAGGCGTCACCCCCGGACCGCCGCGTGAAGATGAAGGACATCAACGACGCCTGCTTCGGCTTCCTGCGACTTGTCATGGTGAAGCAGATGGCACTCGTGAAGGACTGCTGTGCGCAAGTCGTGCACACTATCATGTGGTACATTGAGCTCTCTGACAATCGCGAGGAGATGGATCTCGGTCTGAACACCCTCGCCATGCTGGTGGACACCGTAAAGATGCCCGCGAAGCGGTTCATATTGCCGATTGAGCGGGTCGCTGTTAACAACGGCTACGAGTTGGGCTACTTTGTGTCGCTCGTCAAATCGGTCGCGGCGAGTATGAAGCTACCGTCGCCATCGACCAGTACCGACGATCTTAACCCCGACTACCCGATTCTCATGACATCGCACCTTCCGCGCCTCTCGCAGTCAGACTTCGAGGGCGAGATGCGCAAGGCCCTGCGGACGGATTTGCCCAGCTTCTGCGTAGACAGTGTCGCCTATCCGAACGGCCAGTCCGTTGTGCGCTTCCACTTCCTCCCTGGCGCCACCATGACCTCACAGTTCGGCACTTTTTTACGCAAGGCACAAGACACAAAATCGACACTGCGCCGTGCGCTCGGTATTCTGAGGGTAGAGCAAGGCGACGAGAGCCCGCGCGCTGTGGAGGAGCACGTCTTTAATCTCATCGCCGCGCTGCCCTCCGCGAAGAGTAAGAAGCGCGAACAGAGTTGGATTGCGTGGGTGCACAACAGCTCCGTCCTCCTGTTGCGTAATTCGCCCTATGCGCCGCTGCGATCTGCGGCCTCTCTGGCGAGCCGGAACAGTGAGTTATCGCGTGACCTGTTCCCGTTCGCCGTTGCCGCTGCCGTTGGCCAGTGCACGGTCTCAGCGCGCCAGAAACTTATGAGTGTGTTCACCCAGGTACTGGAAGACGCGCCAAATGACATCCGTCAAGTCCTGTTCGGTGTCGCCGAGTTTATGGAGTCCGAACGCGGGGAACAGAAGGCGAAGTTGATTCGTACCGTCAAGGAGGGCATATTCAATGTGGAGCGACCCGATGGAACAGTCAAATTTGGCATCAACTACGATCAGGACCCCTCCCGCGGCATCGTCGTGACGAAGTTGGCCCCCGGCGGCCTTGGCGCTAAAGCAGGGGTCCCCTTGGGCGGTCAACTGCTGGCCATCAATGGGAACGCCGTCGCGGCGGTAAGCGAGATTCGTGGCATGATCGAAGGCCACAATCATATTGCTCTCACGATTCGCTACGTCGAGGAACGTCGCGAGAAGATGGAGCAAAAGGCGCTGATTGACCTCAAGACGCTCTCCCGCGTCGCCTTCCACTCAATGATGCACGCCAAAGCCATCTACTTCAGTGAGGCATACTTTGACCAACTGTACCAACGATGGCGAGATCAGTGCAAGACAAATCCAAACGAAGCGGACGTCACACATCAGGAAACGCTGGAGCAACTGACCATCGTCATTGAGCACCTGATCGAGTTCTACGGGCATCTCAATCTTTTCATGGAGGCTAACGGTCTGGTGCGCTTCATCAACAAGAACATTTCCGACCGCATCATGACAGCCGAGAAGTTTTGCGCGGAGGGCATTAGCTCCCTTGAGCAGCTGCAGTGGTGGTCCGAGGCGCTGACTCGCTACCGCTCGCGCGTCACGAAGGAAGACGGTAGTGTCGACATGGACGCCCTTGTCGGTGTGCTGCGCTGCGAGGACAAACTCGGCCAACTCGGCAAAGTCAGCGACGTCGCCCACAAGTACTGGTCCATCATCGACGAGAGGGGCAAGAAGCTTGTCGCGCCGCTGCGCGCGAAGGCGGCCTTTGCGCTTGGGCACTGGAGTGACTTTGACGAACTCGCCAGCCAACCCGCGATGCTCCAAGAGTTCGGGGTGGTCGAACGTTGCGCGGCCTTGTTTCGCACCGCACAATACGACGCACTACTCCAGTACACGGAGTCCTGTCGAGAGGAAGTTCTGGAGTCGTTCACTGAATCTTTCAACGAAAGCTACGAGCGCTCGTACGACGCGCTCATCGACCTGCAGCATTTGCGCCACTTTGAGGAGCTCGTCTCGTTTATCAAATCGAACGACGACCGCAAGGACATGCTCCGCGACCTGTGGTTTCGCCGCCTCGGCCTTATGGCCCCACGACCCGAGCCTCTCAAGACGGTCGTGTCCATCACATCGCTTGTGCTGAGTCCGGATGAAGATGTGTCATCGCAGGTGGCAGTCATTCAGGCGCTGACAAAGAGCCAGTGGTACGCTGTCGCAGGCGACATGCTGCACAAGCTGTTGGGCCCATCGGTCACGGTGGACATGCTGTGCGAGCAGGCACCCGAGGTGATTCACGCGTACGCGCGCTACATGCACGCGACAGAGGACCGGCACGAAACCTACACCCTACTCACGCACGTGCTGCACGCCGTCGACGTCACACCGGAGGACGACGGTGCCACATGGTGGGGCTACTGCTGGCTCCTGCTCGGCGAGTGGACCATGTCTCTCCACCCTGAGCGCGGTGACGAGGCGATTGACGAGCTCATGCGGGCCACCGAATTAAGCCCAGGCAACAGCGCCGCGTTCCACTCACTGGGTATTCTGCACTACGACCTCTCACGCGACCCCACCACACCACAGCAGGTGCAGACTGACCACCACATCTCGTCAGTCATCGCGCTCTTCAAATCTGTCCAGCTGTCGAGCGAGCACTCGAATAGCGTCACACAGGATGTGCTCCGCATTCTCGCCATCTGGTTCGCTCACGGCAATGTCGAACAGCTCAACGAGGCTGTTCATCACGGCATCCAGCTCCTTGAGGACCATGTGTGGCTCACGGTGATTCCTCAGCTCATCGCGCGCATTGGCATCACCGCCAGAATGGCGCGCGCCATCCTGGCGGATCTGCTTATTCAGGTCGGTACGCACTACCCGCAGGCTCTCATTTACCCCCTCACCGTCGCGGAAAAGTCGCCAGACGCTGTGCGAAGGCTCATGGCAGAGCGGGTGCTGGGCGGCATCCGCGTGAGTAACAAACAGATCGTGGAGGAAGCGTCACTAATAAGCAATGAGATGGTGCGCATGGCCATTCTTTGGACGGAGAAGTGGCACACCGCGATCCAGCAGGCTGCGTTCAAGCCGGACAACATCGACGCCATCACAAAAATATTCGCCCCTCTCTACACTGAACTCGACCACGCCGTCACGCCGAACGAGCGCAACTTCGAGAAGACCTTCGGACAGACGCTGCGCCGCGCCCGCGTGGCACTTGAGGAGAAATCACTGGACCGGGCGTGGGCCTTTTTAAAGCAAGTGTACGTGCAGCTCAACAAGATGCTCGGCGAGCGACGCCTGTCGATTGCGGATGTATCGCCGATTCTCGACAGCGTGCGTGACAGCATTGTCGACGTGCCGGGTACGTTCGAGCATGGCAAGGCGCAAATCACGATTCGCAAATTTCATCCACGCGTTTATGTGATGCCGTCGAAGCAGAAACCCCGCCGCTTTGGTCTTGATGCCTCGAATGGCGACAACTACCGGTTCTTGCTGAAGGGCCACGAGGACATGCGACAGGATGAACGCGTGATGCAGTTCATCGGTCTCATCGACAAGATCTTCCTCCTTGACAGCTCCGCGAGCTCTATTGGTTTGTCTATTCCCATGTATGCGGTAATTCCCCTGACAGACAACGTTGGCATCATTGGCTGGGTGGAAAACACAGAGACCATTTACAAGATGCTCGAAACGCACCGCCGAGACAGTGCGGTGTCCATCTACGAAGAAGTCAATCTCATACTCAAAAAAGGTGGGCTCCGTCAGGTCGACGAATACCATCGCCTGAGCAAGCAGCAACGCAAGGCATTGCTGAGTCATGCCATCGCCGAGACCCCAGATGACGAGTTGAAGAAAATCATGTGGGATCGCAACGACACCTGCGAACAGTGGCTTTCCTACCGTGAAGAGTACGGTCACACGCTTGCCGCCATGTCCATGGTGGGCTATGTACTCGGCCTGGGCGATCGCCACCTCAACAATCTGATGCTATCCGAAACTGGCACTGTGGTGCACATCGACTTCGGTGACTGTTTTGAGGTGGCGATGCACCGTGCCCTTTACGCCGAGGCCGTCCCGTTCCGCCTGACGCGGCTGCTGGTGAAGTCGCTTGGCGTGGCAGGTGTGGACGGTGTGTACAGGCTGACGAGCGAGATGGTCATGAAGAATCTGCGCAAGTACAGCGAAAACCTCCTCTCCATGCTGGAAGCGTTCATCTACGACCCACTCATCAACTGGCGCCTCACGGCCAATGATGCGGAGCGTGTCAGCACTGGCATCACAGGTGAAGGCGATGTGGCAAGTACCCACTTCGATGAATCGCAGCCAAGAATTCTCAAAGACGGCACAGAGTCGCCGAGCGAGAGGCCTCTGCAGCTATCAAAGTCGTTTGCCAAACCGTCAGTCAATACACAACACGCCCTCAGTGGTACCATGCAGGAAGGCGAAGAGGAGACGCGCAACCAACAGGGCGATCTCGCCCTGGCCCGCGTGCACGCTAAACTGACAGGACAGGATTTCGGCGTCGTCAACAGCTCCTTCTCATTTGCGCGTAGCAACCGGCGCGATGCAGACATGGGTTCATCGTGGGGATCGAGCAACAACATCCAAATATCCGAGTCACCCAGTGATCCCGTCGACATGCCTTTCCTCACAACGTACCTCTCTCTGCGCGCACTCACCGGTGGGGCCGACTGCCTCGATGTGCCACGGCAGGTCCACCGTCTCATCCAAGAGGCCACCAGCCTGGAGAACTTGGCGGACGCCTACCTCACTGGGTGGGCCCCGTTTTGGTGAGCAGACCGAAACACACACCACAAGCCTCCTAGGCTCCACAGGCCCGGGCATTCCTACATCGACACCGAAAGGGGACTTGGCTACTATCAACAGGCCTTCTTTTCAGAGTTTTGTCCTGTTTGTTCATGTCGGTTGGTGCGGGCACTCGACTGCTTGCCTCTCATCATCTTGTTCTTTTTCCCCCTTGTTAAGACGTGTTCGGAATTGTTGATCGGCAGGTGCACATGCCGCACTGGGAGCCTCGCGACGCGCAGTCTCTGCTGTTTGGTCTGCGTTGTCTCTCCACTAGGTACTCAAGTGGAGATCGGTTACTACACGCGTGGTAGAAAAGACGTCACTCAGGAGAAGATCCATGTGCAAATTACAGTCTCATCACAGATACGCCTTTTGTGCATCTCGTTGAGGCGTAGCTGCGAAAGCATGGTGCGCGTGTCGTTCCCCTCTCTCCGTGCTCTTTCTACGCTCGGTCCGTTCGTCTCGTGAACATGAATCAAATCTTACCACCCAGAGACCCTTTGCGCTTGACTCACCTCTCGGGAGGCGGCGCGGCTGCCCTGCGTGGGCGAATTCAGATTCCCCGCTCAGAGGTACCCGACCGCCGCGTCTTTCTCTGGTGTTTTCGGCGTCACTCTGGCTGCCGTTCCGCATCATCCTGACAAGGAACGCCTATGACCCGACCCCTCCCACTGACATCCGTCCATCGCATTCTGTGACTCGAAACCGCCTTGATCCGCCTTCCGTTTCCTGTTCCCTCACACTTCTTTTCCTTCAACCACTCCCAAGCCTATCAAAAGCTTTCTCTATCCACACACCGTTAACTCTAATACCCCACCCGATACCCC